>JAYKKI010000046.1:14425000-14612500 GCA_039881145.1 Druceiella hillmani | reverse complement strand
AGAGCAAATAAAAAAATTGTATATTTGACCATTAAAGTAGAGGTACATGATGCAAAATAATCCATGACAAAATTATATCAAGAGGGCATCATACTCACTTATTGATAACCGATGTGAAAAAGAGGAAATTTAATATTTTAATTATTAATTGTGTTCCAAGAATTATAGACCGATTATAGAGAACTCTTTAAAACAACTCTTTGAACCCTTGAACTAACTGGAAATGTCTGTTGAATATATTTGGCGTTAATTTTGTAGAATTTCATTATTCACAATTAAATGAAACAACGTGATGTAGTATTGTTTCTACTCTCTTCAAGTTCTTTACAACGACCTAAGTTTCATTGTAATACATCTTCAGGTGGGCTATTAGCAAAGATTGTGGAAATGTCTTCTTATCTCCAGAATCTGACACGATATATGTATAAATAATACCTTAAACAAAACAATTTAATAAACAATAAACGAGTTTGATATATACAAGTATATAATTGAAGAAATAATATGAACAATTTTAAAAGATTTTCCAGTCTTTATTTGTAGTTAATACTCGTAGAGCTTATGTTGATAGGGCAGGCTCCTTGGCCACTCTCAGCCAGCTCAGAGGATAATGTGTACAACAACCTAAATCGGGTAGAGCGCCCATCTGGCGTTCACCTACATCAAATTCGCTTGTCAGATCACGCCTGCCGAGCGGTAAACCGATTACCGTGATACAACAAAGGAAATAAATCCTACCGCAGATTTAGACTAAATTTATGTTTAATTCCTAATACACGGAAATACGGCTAGGGTATTAAGAGAATTTCAGCAAAGTTTTTAATTGGCAGTGAAATCCTTTATGAAATAGCAAAAAACGTTTAACATGAAATATTTCTTTTACAAAATAAGAAGTAAATATTGCGATAAGATGTTTCGTCATTCACGCATTAAGAAGGTGAAAATATGTTGCAATAAATGTACAAAGTATGGTTAGAAACTGTCTCGGATTCTTTAAATGTTTCTTCTTATAAATGAAAAAATAGATTAAGTGAAATACAGGTTTATGGGCCAAATGAAACATGTAGTTATGGAAATAAATGAAACTGGTAGTTATGGGCAAATTTGAACACATTAAACATATACAATATCTTTTTTACAATGAATAGAATAGAAAGTTAGAAATAATTATTTTTGAAAAATTCTAAAGTGTAATAAGAAATTAATTTGCAAATTTATAGAGGTAATTACATTTTCTTATCTGCGAAATCCCTTTTTATATACTTCTATTTGTTTTCGTGTTTCAAATAAATGTTCCAAAAATGTTTAGGTTATTGCACACAAACATAATGAGTGTGTAGTGTGATGGGTTACAGTCTTGGAAGTGTTTGTAAAGGCTGAATGTAGTATAACATATTGTATTCTTAATAATGTCAGTAACAACTAATGGACGATAACTTTACACCTTGAACTATGCAATATGGAAGTAAGTTCTTGGGAAATTTTGTTTCATATTTTTTTTAAAATTTATGTGAATTTTACCTCAACATATTCTATTGACATTTATAATGTTCTTTCAAAACTGTTTTACGAAACATTTACAATATTTTTGCTTATTCTTCTAACATGTTCGTACAATTCAATAAAAAAAAATTGTCTTACTCGCCAGCTAAAATGGAGGGCTAAGTGGAGTAATTTAAATTTGAAGTACTAATGAGGAGTTCGTACTTAATTAAATTGCTATTATTATTTTCATCACGGGACACAGAATTCATCTTCCTAATCTCCATCAGTCTAATTTATGGCTATTATTAATATCTTTCCATGCGATTCCTGATTTTCCTCAAAATGTGTCACTCCATTATATCAAGTACCCTGGTAGTTATGACAGAAGAATCACTAATAGGGTCGACAAAATTAGCTTTGGAAGCAATGGAAGAATTCGTGTAATATGATGTTTGCTGCAATAAAGCTTTTGAAATTAGGACAGCTATTAAACTGGGAGAAAAAATGCTCAAATATAATTTCACAAGAGTATTTTTAATTTCCTTAAAATGTCTGATACAATTTCAACAGTAAAAATTTAAAATATCTGACGAGTTACCATTGATTTATCAAGACTAATCCTTGAACCACGCATGGCCAATTAAAATGAAAGCATTGCGTTGAAATTCTAAAAGTTGATTAGATTCCTTTTTGGGTTAGAGTGTGTCGTACAAAGTCCCTGTATTTCCTTACTGAACTCGTAAACTTGGCCACGCCATTTCACCATCTTAGGAATTAAATCTCGGAAAATGGTGAAATATGTGTTTCATTATTTGTATTGAAGAGCATTAATACCTAATTTCGAGTATAAATTATCATAAAAATATTTTTCCTATACAAATTTAACCTTCCTTTTTCACCCCCGTCGCGATTGAATCTCGCAAAATGTTGAAGTACTCGTATGTGTTTCATTATTTGTATTGAAGAGCATTAATGACAAGTTTTGAATAAAACTACAAAAATATTTTCCCTCACAAATTTAGCCGCCACTTTTCACTCCCGTAGGGGTGGGAACTCAAAAAATGTTGAAACACGGGTTTGAATGTGTCACGTAAAAATTTATATTAGAAATATTTTACCTCCACTTTTCATCCCATAGTTGGCGGAGATCGCTTTTTAAGTGATGTCTCCAGTATAATATCAACACCCTTATCCAAATTTCAAATTGCTATGATTAGTGGTTTGGGCTGGGCATTCATGTGTCTGTCAATGCCTTTTATACATTTGAATAGATAAGAAAACTTAGATACTTGAAACTTGGCAAGTATTTAATATGCCTTTTATTTATTTGAAAAGAAGTTAGATACATTGAAAAGAAGTTAGATACAATATGAATTAAACATATTAAAAATGTTGTGGTAAAATAGAACAATAAATTAGCATGAAAAATTACAATGGAATTTCCCAATAAATTAATTCATCGCACTTAAAATTAACATAATAACTTCTCTTTCGTTCTTTATAATTAAACATACTTTTTAAATTGGTGAAAAGGTCGGACAATAAAGTAATATTTTATAAAACATTTATATTCCTTTTCAACAAAAAATTCATAAGAAATTCTACGAATGTACGATATTTTGAAAACTTCTGCTGATCTGATACTTAAAATCAAGAAATAAAAAGTGAGTAATATGAGAAATAAGATTTTACCAGCAATCTTATTTCATGTTTTAATTATTTCGGTAATTATCTAATCAAAAACTATCGCAATCACTGAAAAACAAATGGACAAACTAATTAGAATATTTAAATTTTTAATAGAGTTGCCATATATTTTTTATTATACACAGCATATTTTGTAATATACAAATTTTGTAATATTCGCGGGTTGATTATTTCGTGTGTAAGCAGCTATTACATATTCACACTTTATACCCTGTACTGTATGATATGTAACCAAGAATAAGGCCACTCCATTCATCACAAAAATGTACATAAAATGAAAGTTTTAATAAAGATTTAATTAGTCCTCTAAATGATTATCGATTTTACAAATTGACAGATTGTTTTGAGTGATGTTTAATATACGCTGATTAAATTCCAATGTAAGACGCTCGACTTGTGGTATGTAGGCAAATATTTTTTATCATTCAGAACAGAAACGTCATTAGTTTTCAAATATAAAACCAATACTCATATTAAATCTTCATGGCACCCATAATTCTAATAAATGTATCAGTTAATGAAATCTATCCTTGTATTATTCGCATTCTCGAAGGATTAATGTAAATATTAATTTTGCATAACGCAGTTATGTCCAAAACTATTGGATTTAAACATAAAATAATATGATATATCTAATTTTTTGCATCGTGGGAAGTTATTTGACAAAATAAGGTGTATTTATTATTTATATAGACGGATGGCAACATTGTCATGTTTTACGATTACTTTCACCTTGGTGAGTTATATTTGATATGTTTAATATGTTTTAGTATCTTTTATTTGTCGGTATTAATATATAATTTTGAATATATCCTATATTCCTATTGAAACCAATATAACACTTACTGTGGTAAATCTTAATTATATCTTCTTCTTTGGTGTATTAATTAAAGCTTGCATGCAAAATGACTTTCATGCCAAATCAAGTTATCTAAGTTGAATTACTTGAAAGTTTTCCACGATATCACTGAAAATTAAGAGACCACATTAATGAATAACGGAATCGGCAAAATTACTATTAAATATCAAATGACTACAGTTAATGTATTTTTTCGATATCAACTGATGAACTAACACAAGTCCACTTTGAAGCTCTCTGGCTGTGATTTGTAGTTAATATATGGAATATATCACCGCTATGCCGAGTTCCGCAGCCAAGTGTCATTAAGTCACTGGGACAACGTTTACAACGAATTAAATCTGATAAAGCGGCGCTTCTGGTTTTTTATTTAATTATGCCAAATTCGATTGTTTCTCTTTTCGAGCGATAAACCCATTACTGCGTTACAACGAAATTAATGAACCTTGCACAGATTATCCTGGAATTTATGTCTATACGTGCTACGGTCTTTATGTCACGCAATCTAGGCATTTCTGGTAGATTTAAAAAAAGGCAATTTGCTATAAGCATTAGTAGGTAAGGTGAGTTTAGTAGATTTTTTTATAACCTGTGTTGTTTAAACCTTTAAGAAAAAAATGACAATGAAATATAATGTTTGCTCCTAACTATTGTGCACTGAGATAAAGCGAGCAGTATTTTTGAGATGCATACACGCACGTGGGTAACACGCATATATGCACTCACACATACACACATACTCATATATGTGTGTATAGTAGTAGCGTGTTTTTTCCTGGTATTCCGGTTTAAGTGATGTTGAAAACAAATTATTTTCTTGGAATTTTATTTACAAAACATGAGCTATAACTAGTTTTTAATTACATAGTATATATATATATATATATATATATATACATAGATTAGAAAATATAGTCGATTGAATTCAATAAACTTATCTATTATTTAATAATACTTCTATAGAAATATGTAAAGCATTTACATTCAAACTTAAAAAAATTACCAGTTTTAAAAAAGTACATAAAAGAAACCGAACAAAAGTACCATTACTTAAAAAAGTATCAGATTAATAAAAAAAAACTTTCTTACTTAGTTCCAAAATAATTCACAAATAATTTCGGTACTGCACCTGAAAGATATTCACAAATTAATCAGAAAAAATTATCTTCTTTTAATATTAGCATGTGATCTCTTATATAATTTTTGTAATCCCATGTTCTAATAAAGTTTTTCATGCCTTTATCAAATATTTCATTTTCTTTATAATTATTTTAGATTTCACATTTTTCCTTCCCGTTAATATATCAAATTTCATGTGATCGATTCGTTGAGAGTAATGTAAAACCTACGACATTGTTTTTACTACTTTTTCAAATGATTATTAAGACTTCCATCATACAATAAGTAATATTCTCCCAACAAATCTGCTTCTAGCTCTTTACTTAAATGCGATGCAAAAATGTTGTTTACATTTTTCTCACTATTTTGAACTACTATCGTTTGATTTTTATTTAATATAATTTTATTTTCGTATAAGTTAATTACGGAGAATGAATAAAAATAATGAGATTATATCTTCGTATTAAAAGGTCCAATTGGACTTTGACATCAATATATTGTTAACTGAGAGAATGAACGTTTGGGATTGATTGTTTCTTCTTTAACGTGAAGGATTGAATGAATTATATTTACTGCCGTACACACAGTTTCCGTTTGTCAGTGTTCCTTTTCAATAAATTCAGTGAATGAGTACCATTGAGTCAAAAGCTTTTAGTTTTGAGATTGTTTCGTCAAAGAATTTTAAATATTACATGTACGCAGCTATGAACTGCCCTTACCGTCTTCTGTTCGAAAGGCTTAAGTCACAACGCTTTCGCTTGCATTCAAAAGTAAATATCTATATCAATCTTGTCAACAAGCGTATTACACGCTTGTCCACAAGCGTGTAATCTCTTTTTAACACGGCCAACTTTGTTCTTCTAAATTTTCAGAAGTTTATTCCTCCGAAAATATATTTAAAATGTCTGATAACCATTCAAAACTTAAGTGGAGTTCATCGATACTTGCGCTTTTACGGCTATATCTCGTTTTGGACTTATCTAGGTTTGCACTTTTAAATTTGTTATCTTTTTCTTTTAAATCAAAATTATCTCCATCAGTTCTTATTATATATTATTCCTATTTACTTTGCTTTAAAATCGTTTTGTTTTTAAATCTTCAGTATAATTGTGTTAAGCATAGGTAAGCTCCACAATTTTATACTTATTTATATCAATGCTTTCTTTATAGTTTGGGAAGAAAAGTAATTGTCATATTTAAAAACATTTTATAATTATAAACCTATGTTCTTGAGGAAGTTATATTTCTATTGCCTAATTTGACATATAACTGTGTTATTATTTCTTTTTATTTGCAAACATGAAATAATATTTAGTCGAAGTGTCTTCCTTTGTTTAATGCTATTGTGTTACGTGATGAGAGTGAATATAGGCCCGGACGAGCAAATCGTGAATGCCAATTATCGTTGCAGTTTTTTTCTAATAGTGTCATCAGTTATTTAAGTAGATTTTACTGTCTACGGTCTAAACTTTTATATGTAATTGGGTATTTAATCCAGGGCATGTAGGTCTTCTTATATTTGATCAATTTCCAGGAAAGTATACATGGACAAGTTAAAATCGTCCGACAATAGCATTTTGTGTAATATAAGAATTTGATGTCATTAAATTTTTATTCAAATATTTTGATTTATAATTCAGAATCCGTGAATATTCCACAAATTATATATTTATTCAAACAGATTATATGAATAAAACATATTTATTCACAAGATTTATTTTATTTTTTTTCAATATTTCAATTTTAATTCCTATTATCCATTGCTTATCCATAATTTTTGATAAACTGCTTTCTTAACGTAACGTACCTAAAAGATATTCACAACCTCAACTTGTATTATTGACAACAAATTTAAGGACAAAAAGTGAGAAGTATGCGGTATGATACCAGTTTTAAAAAGAGTCTAACGAATCGTAACTTCGTGATATTTTAAGGATGTTCTATATATTTATTTTGTCATCATAATTTTATTCATCAAATCGCGTATATGTTTTAATGAAAATTGGTCGAAAATTGTCGGTTCCCGAAAGATCGATTACGCTGTTTCAGGGATTAGTAAATATTATAGGTTAATATAAATTAACATTTGTCTTCATCTTGCAACCATTAAAACATTAGTTACGTTAATTTGAATACAATATAATTATGGCTTCCTTGATATATTTTTAATAGTATTAGTTGTCCAAGAAACGTGGATCCTCACGAGTATATGGTTTACGTTGGACTATAAGTATACAATTTACCCCACTCGTGGCAGCTAAATAGCTTCACCGATTCTTACAGGTTATGGATTATTATAAATGAAAAGAATATCATAGAAATAAAAAATAAAACAAAAAGTTACATCATGATGTCATATCACCAGAAATAAAAAATTATTTTAAAGAACTTTATCAAAAAATTTATAAATGTGTGCGTGTGTGTGTTTGCGTATGTGCATGTAATATATTATTGCTTAGACTCTTAAAATATTACCACTTTACTTATCTATGGTTAACAAAAGCCAACATAAAAATTCAATTAATGTGATAATTTGCACAAATTATTCACATGGAAATCATCTGCCATTATTGTCTTCGTCACTATTCTTATTATTGTCTTTCAGAAGTGAGACTCTTTAACAATGTCTTTAGTATTTTATCATATTAAATTTGTACAACACTTAATACAACATATACCAAAAGTATTCAAATGGTGGTGGAACTGAAAACAATATGGCGGTCAAGAATGGCAAAAAGTTAGTCAAACGCTGATCTCTCGATGAATCAGGCAAGTTGGCTCTGACTTTTAGTCGCGCATTTACTCTTGTTTACGGTATTCAGCAAACATTATTTGCGAATGCGGTTTTAACATTTATTCAATAACTTCGACTGAAATTTAAAATTTATTTATTATTGTAAATTATTGACTATTAAAGACGTTTTATGGGCTATTAAATATGTTTTCCTTTATCCATGAACTTTATTGGGCGAAGTTCATAAATTTTTTAGTTTTGCCCAGTCTACTTTTAGTTAATTTCCAACATATATGGTTATCTTCTACTATTAATTGTTTTATAAAAAAAATGTTTGAATATGAAAACAAAAATATACATTTGGATACTGGTTCCTATTGTGGAATATATTTTTTGTATTATCCAAAGCGTTTTTCGCTTCTTAAAATGAATGTTTAAAGATTGCATTTTCACAAATATAATTATACATATCTTCTATGGAAAATAATTTAACTAAAATTTTTAAGTTCAATCTACACTGTCTATATGTGTATACTTTTATACAGAAAAATATATTCAGGAATTTTTTTAGTCACTTTTTGATAAACTTTATTTGATAAGTAATTAAAAGTTTACCTATTATTTATTTAAATGTTCAATGTTCTCTAATTTAGTGATGGATAAAACAAGGAAAATTAACTAGCAATTTTCACAAATATGAACTGATTGCCAATTGATGACATTTTAACAAGTTAAAAAGAATATTTATTTTAACCATGGGTTTTAGCTACCCCACCGTATAATTACCCCTACTAAAATGGAATAGAACTTATAGAAATGAGGAAAAATTGGGAATTTAAATTCGTACATTGAAAGTAACAAAGTTTACGGTACAAGTAACGTAGATAATAATGACTAAAAAAGGGAAAAAAATACGCATTAATTTGAATTAAATATAATACTAACACGTTATTATACGTGAACTACCAAGCAACTCCAAAATTGCATTCCTAAAGCGGTCAGAAAGATATGTCAAATTTTGGTGCCTCTCGCAACACCTCGTTGATTAATATAAGTGACTAAAAACTAATAAAAGCTACAGTATATTCGCGAGCGCTCTGTGCAGATTAAAAACTACTATGACTACGTACTCTTCTACTACTATGACTACGTTCTACTATATAGTTGTCAGGAGCATAAAGTGTTACCAAACCGAAGATAGCATAATAAATTAATAAGCATGAATTTAATAAGCATAATTATTTAATCGTTTTTAAAATGCACGAGCGAAAGTAATTCCAGTCAGTTAATTAAAATTGTATCATACCCTTGATCTAAAATAATTCACTCCAAAACTATTTGAAGTGATTTATATCAGACCATGCTTGTTACAAAATCTGAAGGATAAAGATGAGAATAGTACACGTTATTTTTTGGGTAAAAATCTATCAATTTTCTTTAATACTTTTTCTAACATAATTATATAAGTTGCTTTATATGGAGACCAAATGATTGTATTGGTTCCAAGGATACTAAGGACCAAAGAATCAAATACTATCACAACACAAACACTATAATGGACATTTTTGCAGCCGGTTTTTTTCCCAATTTTTGTGAGGTCATCCGGTTTGAATGATATAATATGTCATTACACCGAGATTCTACATAGATAATACTCTTTTGTGCGCCGTTCCATTCGACTCATAGTGCTGCACCAAGGGTACAACATTGGAAGTTATGCGTCATCACTGCTAAATTATTGCTTGTTGCTCAGAATACATTGATATTCTAAGTCGATATCACACAGAAACAGTTCACTTGGTTACTTTTCTAATCCCTAGTATAGTTTTATATAATCGGCAAACGGAAAGACCAGTGCTGATAACTTAGGACAAATCAGAAATCATAATGGGAAGTATAGGAATTATTAAAATTTAATAAAATCGTGTCATATCTTCTTACAATTTCTTTAACTGAGCTCTTTATTTTAACCGATACCATATTTTAAAGATACGTTTTAGCATATGCAGAAAATTCTATTAATGTAACAGATAGTTGTTTTGCTTATTTCCTTAAACGCGTCAACTGAACCAGCCCAGTAAATTTCAATTTATTTTCTTTTGATAGCGAGGAAATGGATATAAAACCATATTTTTTTATAAAATGATAAGAAATACGAAAGAAATAAATGAAATTATAAAATATAAAAAATTAGGGGTCCCAAATTTACTAAAATATCAAACGTGGTCATAACGACAGAGGTCCATGCGTTGGTAAAATAATATTTCTAATATTAAATAACTCCACATATATTACTTTACTGTATAATTCAGTAACATTTCTTTCAAACAACGGTACTCTTCTAGCTCAAAATATAAAATTTGTCTCATATGACAAATTAAAACTTTAACACTTTGCGGAACAATCTACGATATTTTTTGCTATGAATAATAAATTGATTGCAAAGTTCTCTGAATTAATACACACGAACCCATATTTCATTTGCCATCCATTAATAATAATGTTGCTTTATTTATTATAAATCTTCAACGCTCATATATTAATAAATTTTAGTAATGTAGTAATATAAAAAAATGACACAAAATATCTTAAATGAGCTTCTGAATATAATTTTGTTATAAAAAAAATTGACGGAAAAGAACAATTTAAACATTCATTTTTACAACGTTTTTTATTTAGTTATGAACGTCTACTTGATAGCTGCATTGTTAAAAAAAATATTTATTAATATATTTACAGTCTGTACGTACATCCTTGCGTGCAATACAATATAAGAATACAGGTAAATGCCCATGAAGGCCATGCTACCCCCAATCCATCACACAAAAGGTTTTAGCGGAAATCTCTTCGCTTATACTGGTACCTTTGATAAAAGTGAACGCAGTCCAGAAAATGGGTATCCATTGTACGTATCTCGAGATTGTTTCCCATATAGCGTGAGATTGAAGCGGGACCCAAATGAAACTTTTGTATTACGACATGATTGATTTTCAATGCAATGTATCTAATTTATTTTATTCTTTAGATAATGCTTATTTACAACTTTTAGAAGCTCAGAGTAATGTATATTTTATATTTGTATAATGCGTACATTTAGAGGCACAGTCTGGGTTACTTAATTGTAATTTTCCCGAGACCTGTTATAATAAACCCAAGACGTGTTATTGTCTTCACATGTAGAAACATTCCTTATTTGTGTTTTTTTTTTATAGTTTTGAAATATATAATTTTTTGTGAATATTTTTATTTGTTTGCTGCGAGTTTCTGAAAATTATGTAAGCCAGTATCAGTTAAATATAATTCAAAATGCAAATTTTTTTTGATATATTCACTTTAAAGATAAGTTTTATGTGCTGATATTATTTGCTTACATCTCATGAATAATTAGATGACTTATTTAAAAAGAAAGACATTGTGTGGAGTAATTTAAATAATTTAAAAAAATGGCTTTGTGACACTAATTTTTTTAAAGGTAATAGCAGTTAACCAAATATTATGAACTTATATTTCCTACTTTATTGGATTTAATCTAGTTAATTATTAAATTAAAATTTTATGTTCTTGTTTGCTGCACATATATCAGTTTTATCGTTCAATATGAGTAATTGTCGAATTGGGAATTATTTATTTTTTTATATCAGGGAAGAATATGATTGAAATGAATTAATTCTTTAATTATAATTTAGGATTAAAACTTTTATCATTATTTTCAATTATAATTCATGTTATCATTTGCATAACGCTGTTTAAAAATTATCTGGTCCATGAGCAGATGATATCTATATCTATCTATATCTATATCTATATATATATATATATATATATATATATATATATATATATATATATATATATATATAAATATATATATATTTACGCACAGACATTATCCAATTTTTATAATATTACTTTTTCTGCTGACCTCGTGTGAACATATGACAATGCATTTGAGGCCGTCGGATAATGGATATTTAATTTTACAAATTTCGTAATGCTTCGTATATATGGAACTAAACAGTGAGCAGGTTACGCTAAAGAAGGTTTTGAATATTAAACTTATAATATACCTAAAACTTACAAACCTGTTTCAAAAATAGAGAAGAACCCAGGAAAAGTCATCTTCCCACCATAGAAACGATCTCTAAAATCAAGCTGTGACTTTGTATTTAACTACCCAGTGTCATGAAAAGGGTACTTACTTACTTCAATGCGGAAACTCTCATCGTATTGTAAGATCAAAATCCGCTCCTAACGTTTGGTTAACTGCTATTAAGATTTCTTTATGAGTGTTCCATTTTTATAAAAATTTTAATGCAGATCATTATAAATTAAGAAACAATAAATTTCATCCAGACGGATTTATTTATTTTAGGCACTAGACCATCGGCACAGAGACGCACGTAATATTGTTATCTAACCTAGTTATAATATCTAACCTCTTTTAATAATCTACTTAATAAGGATCTAATAACAACCATGCCTCAACTATAGTAAATGCAACAATAATAAAATATCCTTTAACACCCTTATCTGTAGGCAAACACGCGTACACTCGTCCGTTATTGCTGTGTACATCGTTTCTGCGTTTCTGTTTGAAACCTGTCGATTAAAGCCGAATTTGTTAGTTTGAATTATAATATTTATAGGAAAGTTTTGTTCTGATATCGAGGAAAAAAATAGTTTATGATTTATAGCTGATAAACGTATGCTTCAACGATTAAGAATATTTATTATGTTATCCAGTTTGCTCAAGAAAGCCATGCAAAGATTATTTTACCGTAGACATAAGATTCTGTGCCACAAAAGGAAGAAAACCAATTTAAAATAATCTATCTACCATGACTTTTTTACTCATATACCGTTTTACTCAGATACTGTTTGGCGTCTACCATTTCCTTTTTAATTGTATACCATATCTTTGTTGCTCAGATAACGTTTAACGTAGAAATAATATAAGGCATCATTATAAAACATACTGTATGGAAGTTTGAGAGGGGGTAAATTTATATTCAGTTTCCTTTTTTTTAAATTTCTTATATCACGTGGGATATCATTTGAAATTTAGTTACAAGAATTAAAAATTGTGCTAAAAATATCCACAAAATTTCCCTTATGTTCGTAAATCTTTCAAAATAGAAACTCGGAATTTGGCATGATGGTAAACATATCAACCGGCATGTATTTAAATAACTGACACTCAAAAATATAAACGTGAATAAGAAGAATAGGGCATTCTGCATTTTTAAGATTCTACACATGATCCTAATAAACGGAAACATTGTAAGATTACTCGCGTGTCTCTCAGTCACTCAGTCTCTCAGCCAGCTGATTTTCTCAGAAACTGTGCGATAAAAAACCTTGAATTTGGAATGATCATACATATTATTAACCCACATATTTTGCTCTAGCAAATTATTGTAAAATATTCATATAAAAATTAAATGGAGGACAAAAAATACTCAAAATTGTTTTTTTTTATTTTAAATTATATGTTTAAATTGATATGCTTAAAATATATGAATTTCGAATATTCCTCCACCCATATTTTCAAAACTACTAAATAAAAAAACCGTGAAGGATACAGGGTTTGTAAAACCAGACTATGAAACACCAGAGAGCTATAGCGATTTTTCTAGATCTAGCAATGTGTTAAATATGCACCATATTTGGCTTAGATTATATTTATTTCCCTTTTGGTATATTTCAAAGTATAATTTTTTTCGAATATAAACTAATGATCGTAAGTTATAAGCATGGTTGTTCTTTCAATACAAAAAATGAATTATATTATACAATTTTGAATTTTGGAAAAAAATTTGCCAAATTATTAATCTATAGATTTATTTCGTTTATTATGAGATTTTTTGACTGTGACGGTGAAGCGTAACATTGGAGTATAAGTTTAAATATGAGCCCATTCCATAGTCTCTTGTGGTTCTCCTGTTTTTATCAAACTTCGTCTTTAAGGCAAATGAATGAATATAAGGCCAATCTAGCTATTAGTTCTGCTAACTAATCTGTAATTTACACCGAAATCAGTGAATTCAATCGAATAACGTTTATTTCTTTACAGAGTTAACTGACAATAACGGTTACGAGTTATATCAGAGTACGTTTTGGTTTTAACGCCAGCCTATTGTTGCTAGTGATTTTCTAGCTGTTTTGAAACTTCTACTTAAAACATCATTTATCTATTGAAATCTAATAGAATAACTCGATTATGAGTCCCACTCATCATATATATATATATATATATATATATATATATATATATATATATATATAATACATTAAAATATGTTGCACATTATTCTTTCTGTTATTCTCAATTTAATGCTATAGAAAATTAAATTTTTTATTTTCAAGTTACGCTCAAATTAAGAGCGTATTACAGTTAAAAGTGAACTTCATATTTGTTTTCTTCTCTTTATGTTTTAAATTGTTTAAAAATGTATTAAACTTTAGCTCTATCTCTCTTTTTATTAATGCCCGTAACTTTAAACAGTTAAACTATTAACATAAATTCAGACTGTTTCCCTATTTTTAATTACATTCCCTTATTTTCAAAATCTATATTATAACATAGACTGATTAAATTACACTTCTTGTTTTATTTTTATTTATATTGCGCCCTAAAACACAAACTCTACATTTCCATAAATCTAAAAGTCGATTAAAAATTAGCGCGCTTCATTATAAAATGCATTAAAAATTAAGGTACACATTTTTACTTATCTTTATTAGCAAATAAAAACAAACATTTCAGATTGCTGTTAAAACTGAAGACTCTGTTTGAAACTACTCTTAAAAATAAATTTGTGTGTTTGTACATTTAAGTAAATGAAGTAAACGAAGTTGACGCAGTTTTCCCCGTTAATTGCTTCGTTAATCTTCACCAAATAAAAATGTAACCTAACTCAGAAGTCTGTACTTAATTTATAAAACTATTGCAACATAAGTGTTATGTTCATACTACTAAAATATAGATACCTTTTACATTGATTTACTCTTTTTATTTTTAAAATATTTGTTTTTATGAATATCCGATTAACCTGGCTAATCATAAATGAAAATCCCAGTTAAGTACATATTTATGGAAATATATCGGGCACGCAATCATGCCTTTAGGAATTAAATTCAAATCAATTTCCACATTTTTGCTTTACTTTTGCATGTTTTTCACATGCTTCTCACGTAGCTCTGCCACGTGTAAGGCTATAAACATATTTTTAATAGCACATGTTATAACAAAGACATTACAGAATAAGTCGAATAAAAATAAGTTATTTTAAAATATAACTTATTTTTATAGACTCACTAAATATTTTACACAGCTTCATAAATTTGTATATAATATATAGTGTGCTACAAAATACATATCTTACTTTTGTTTTCACCGAACGTTTTTTGGGAATATCCGTTAAATTGAATCTCTATTCAAACTCCTCTCGCATTGTTGTAACAAATTTACCAAAGTTTTCCAAAGAAACACGAATTTAATTTTCAAGTTGAAAAACAAATGCATAATTTTATCGTTAGTTTCAACCCGAAACAAATCTATCTGGTCTTATCGAAATAAACTCAAAGAGCATCATGAAACTGTCGCCTAACATTTGGCTGATGTCCAAACGTCCAATGTTATAGAGAATCTCAGAAATACATTTTCAACTTTATTCTATTATTGTCATACTTATGTTTCACATTGGACGCCCACAATCCCGGCGCCAATTACAAATCTAATACAAACTAAACTTAGAAACAATCCACTAAGTGAATGACCACTTCAAATTTAACAGTTTTACTTACGAATGTTTTGACATTCAAAACTCGACATAGGAAATATTCAATCTGTAAAATATTTTCAATATTTTTAGTAAAATTCAGAACCTTTTATCATTTCTTTCCAAATTCACTCTCTTTTATATTCTTTTTATTGTTTTCCTTTCTACTTCCTTCCATTCATATTTACACACACGCACAAACACGTGCGTCTGTGCGTGTGTATGTATGTGTGTGTCTCTGTGTGTGTGTGTGTATGTAAAAGTAAAAGTATATACACGTGTGTGAAAAAAATTTCGTAAAAGAAAAAAAATATATAAATAGATACCCAACAGAATAGAAGCAAAAAATGAGCTTCTTAGGCATCGCCTTTATAAGTCAATATTTAATTGCTAATTAATATAATACGATACAGTAGTAAATAAAAGACATTTTTACAAATAATTTTTGAATTATCCATCACAAAATTAAAAAAAACGCTTAAGAGCAAACTTAAATACATAAAATAGCTTAAATATAACAAAACAACTCTCTACGTGAGTGAATGATTTCCTTTGCCCACTGCATGTGCATGCATGCAGTGCCAAGTACGTCAACTTTCTCGTTGGGACAACTACATACACATGCACACACATAAACACGACCGCATGTATTTTAAGAAAATGAAGGTGGGAAAAAGGCAACGATACGCGCTACTTGTCACATTTAGTCTCTCATTTACTCCATATCGCTCACTGTATTGGCAAAAATAAGCGCTTTCCAGTCATGAGAGGCGTTTCATCACCGCTTTCGTAACTTTTCATTATTTCTCAGTGTCCCAGACTATCATAAAGCTTCGCTTCCAAAATAAATTTACAAAATCGAACATTTCCTTCTGAGGCTCCCGTAGTAAAAACGGTACCATTATTGTATATTCATATTCATACCCCTCAAAACCTTATAGTTTTTATACTTTTAAACTTGTATCCGTGTTACTTTTTAAAGTAAGAATTACATCGAGTAGCGTTCATTTGAATAATGTTTTAAACAAAGATTAAGGTCTCCCTTCTTTATTTTTTTAAAATATAATTTAAATTTTTTTTTAATTTTTTTAATTTTTGGAATTCTCGTCAAATTTGAAGTCAGTTGCTTCAATCATGCATTTTTATAAATTAATAAACCATTAAGTTGTAACCCCTCGATCATGATTTTAGTAATGCTCTATACTCTTTGCTATTACATAAAAAGACAATATCATAGTTTATTTCATCTTCCCACAGCGTACACGAATATCCTGCAGTGTTCACCTATCTTACATGCCTTCAAATTATCCAACATTATATTTTTGAAGTGCACCCAGACTTGATATTTTTTTGCTCTGTTCACCCTCTTAGAAATATGAATATAGACCTGCTTGGTGATTCCAATTGAATACTGTTTAGAGTTATGCTTATCTAAATTGCTCTATGATTTTGTTTTATTACTTATTATATTTTAAGCTCCTTTCTTATAATGGTTTTTCCACGTGTCAAGTTCCATTGTACGTTGGGTATGAAATTTTCAAGAAATAAATAATTTAATTAACTCAATTAAATACTAGTTTAAATTTTATAGCACTATTTCAAAAAAACCTTAATTGGATAATTTGCTTCAAAAATTTGATGATATTTAAACAACTAAAAACTTTGTTTCGGAAGCAAAGAATATTTGTTTATAAAATATGTGACATAATTATAGTTTCAAATGAAATAATGTACATGAAAATTTGGCTGATGACAACTCAAAAGATAAATTTAAATTTTTTCCCGATCAAATCGCCATAATTTCGAAGAGAGAATCAAGAGAACAGATAATATTTAAATAATCGCATTTCTAAAATTAACTATTAATAGAATCAGTTAATTAATTGTTTTCTTTTACTTAGAAAAGTATTGTATATAAATTCAATAAAATACTTTTAGTATTTTTATAAATTTAATAGTACGATGACATCCTTAATTACAGCATTCATTGAGATTAGTTCATTAGACTTTCAGAGCTCTACTATGCTGGGTCACAAGTCACAAGTCAATATTTAAACTATATTACGTTTTTTGTATTTCGAGTGGGTTAAATTTATTTCCAAATTATTAGTTAAAACCTAACTAAATACTCAAACATATTTTTTTGTTTTACATAATATTATCGATTCATTTATGCATCGAAAAGCTGCGATTGTTTTTTTTTAATGAGAAATATCCTGCGATTAACTTAGAATTTGTAATAAATATAACAATAGTTTACTTTCCTAATTTTTTTGTCTTTGTGTTTAATAACAAATTTATTTCTGAATCAGGAGCTACATGAACATTTCAAAAATATACATCAGACTATTGTATTACTATTTGTAAAATGTTGATCCTTTATAAACTGTATGATTGATTCAAATTTTGATTTCTATAATAATTTTGAAATTGACTTATAAAGATATAAGATTGCAAATATATGGTATATACTTCGCACACCAGAGAACGTATCTATAAACAGCTGAACGCTTTTCTGGCATGCTCGTTCAAAACGACATAGGAAAGAAATTAACAATTGGAATCGTTTTTCCTATTAACGCTTTCAAAGTTATAATTAAACGGAAAAATATTAATTTATTTGACATTTCAATGATGTCATTTTGATTTAAATTTCATCATAACTCTTATATGGAGTTTTAAGTTCTACATAGCATTGTTTATTTTAAGAGCAAATTAAAATGGCGTAAATTTCTTATAATATTTTCATCTGCCTACGCAAAATTATGCAAAAATGAACTGTTATAATCTAAGTTATTAATCAATTTATGAGAGGAGAATTTACATAAAATATTTTTTATGCTTTCGTACAATCTCCGTCAACAGAAAGCATTGCAATTGGATTGTTTTATGTTCGCCACCGCTGTGCGTTATGCTAGTCAAAAAACAATTGTAGTGATGTCTCATCAACTTATCTATTAATTTAAAAAATTATTTCATTAGGTTTATTTTTCTTGTTATTAACCACTTTATGAGAGGAGAATTTACATAAAATACTTTTTACCATTTCGTACAATCTCCCTCAACTGAAATCATTGCAACTGGAGTGTTTTATGTTCGCCACCGCTGTGCGTTATACTAGTCAAAAACAATTGTAGTGATGTCTCATCAACTTATCTATTAATTTACGATATTATTTCATTAGATTTATTTTTCTTGTTATTAACCACTTTATGAGAGAAGAATTTACATAAAATACTTTTTACCATTTCGTACAATCTCCCTCAACTGAAAGCATTACAACTGGAGTGTTTTATGTACGCCACCGCTGTGCTTTATACTAGTCAAAAACAATTGTAGTGATGTCTCATCAACTTATCTGTTAATTTATGATATTATTTTATTAGGGTTATTTTTCTTACATACAATGTAATTTGTTTGTATAAATAAATTCGTTGATCAGTTTTCTTTAGATTACTATACATTTAATAAAATTGGCCTCTCCATTTTCTCATTTTTCCATGGCATTAAGAATTAATTATTTATTCCTTATTATAGTAAAAACATAATGGAAACGAAATAATTGAATACGATAAATTTGACATTTTAACATATTTAAAATTTAACAATAAGCCGTTCTTGCAAACGTTCGTTCTAAAGAAATGTCACTTATATTCAAAAGTTTTTGAAAAAAATTTCTTATTGAATGCAGTTATTACTTTATCGAAAAATATTTTAAATTTTTTGGACGGATTGTGGATAGAACAAATGTATTTCTAATTAAGATATCTGATAATTTATCCACTTATTGGGATGTAATATACTACCTAAGTAATTCGAGTAAATATTTGAAATACTTTTTAACTCCTGGATAAAAAAAATAGCGAGCAAATAAGTCTAAAGCAGAGGTTCCCAAACTTTCTTTTCTCATAGACCACTTTCAAAATTTTATTGGTTTCGGTGAACCCCCTGTTGTTACATTTCTACCATATTCTTAAACCCAAACTTTTTTTCACGCCAACGTAGACCCCCGTCAAGTCCCCCGTGGACCTCTAGGTTTCCACCTGGACTTTGGGAAGCACTGCTCTAAAGTATGATTTAAAATTGAATTATTCTATTCACCTATAAAATTTAAACGCACTCTCACCTTGCGAACATTAATCCTAGAAATAACTAAACATATTTATCACCCAGCTAACCCTTAATTTCTAAAGTAAGTATTAAGTTAACCCTTAATTTGTATAGATATTTAATTAAGTGAAATAAATATTGAGTGTTAATAGGTTTATAATTTGAATATATTTGGCGTTAATTTTGTAGAAATCAATTATTCACAACTAAATGAAACTATATAATGTAGTATTACTTCTACCTTATTTTGAAACAAAAAAGTAGAAATAATACTACGTCACGTAGTTTCATTTAGGTTTATAATTAACAATGGTATCGATACAATGCAGGGTCAGAGAAAGCCTGCACTAACACGACCGACCTTGTGCGAAACATTAACATTTCATTAGTGGTCGTCGTTATTCACAGATCCTTATCGCGACGGCTGTAATGGAACAAATTTCAAAAATGTATTTCCATAAAAATACTTAGCTTCGCTTATTTAAGTAATTTATTGTTATGAATGGAAATTTCGTTTACGATGAACGCTGGTGTTCAAAAATTATTTCTTCGCTAAAAGACATAAAAAAATTATTTCTGAATTACTTGGTATATATTTGGTCTTTTAAATTTTCCTCGTTAAAACGAAATATGTACTTTTTAGATACAAGATTAGGGTTGCAAATTAAAGCTTATTTAAAATATAAATAAAAGGGGATGGATTTTTTTACAATATATTTAATATATAACGCACTGATTTAAGTCCTTCGGAATGGAACTTAAATTACATCGACATCAGATATGTCACTGGTTTTAAACCACCTATTAAATGAAGATGAAGTTTTATTACATTTCTAATACACTATTTTGCTACGTGAGGTTTTCAAAATAAGTTTTGTTGCATTTTGACAAGTTTACTCAGCTCCAAGATAATGTAAATTATATAATCTTACGTTTAATAAATACTGCGCTCCTCACACTATAGATCTTATTAAATTTTCTTTTATATTTTTTGCGTAAAACAGAAAAGTCAATACAAATAACCTAAGAAGGTCAATAAAATAATATAATTAATAATTGGGTAACGTAAATTGAAATTTGTGGGAAATTGTAAGAGATCAAGAGAAAAGAAACTAAATCCTCATTTAAGTAAAATAATTGGTTTTCTCTTGATTGAAGTATATTGTCACGCCACGGTTTTGCTGCAAGTTATTTTCCGGCTAAGTAACTTCTTTTTTCCTACATTGATTATCCTTATTCAATTTATTTTTGCACAAATCAGATTTGAGTGGCTACTTTGCGAACTTACCACAAACTTATGAAGAAAACTTTATATTCTCTTTGAATGCAGACACTTTAGAATGGAAGCTACGTTGTTTTTGTTTTATTTAGCTAATTTCGCCATGAACAACGGATCATGGCAAGTTCATTTCTTGTACAAACGTTAACTTAATAAATATCATATATATATATATATATATATATATATATATATATATATATAAATTATCAAAAATGGATTTGGCACAATTTTAGAAGTTGGATTAAGTGTGTAATGAATATTATAAATGGATTTATTCTTAAAAGTTTGTTGCGTGGATTATTTAAATTTTTAATATTATATGATAAATCAAAGATAATTTTTAATTTAACAAAAGTAACCCAATTCACTTTAAAATTTTAAATTCATTTAACTGTATGTAAAATGAAACCTTCATTGAGTAAATATAAATCACTGAGTAAATATGTTTCGTAAATATTTCAGTGTACAGAGAGACCAATTCTATAGTTTTGATATATAGATATAGACTATAAAACACATAACAACAAAATACATATTTGACAAAAAAACCGAATACATAAAATATCGAAACACTTGATGTGCTGAAGACGATCGATATGGGAATCTCTTTTCATGCTTCTATCCACGCTAAAATTACTTACCAAGTACTTACCCCTTAAGCACAATTCTATACTTTTAATATGGCCACACCCATTTCACCAATGTATGTGTGAGTGAAAAAGTTCATTACTCGATTTTAATTTCATATATGTCCTAACAATTAACGTAGATAGGTATTCTATACATTTATAGGCGTCGGGTAGCTAAGTATTGTTATACTTATTAAATGTCAATAAATTCATGTAAACTTTAAATTCCCATTTCTTTGATGAGATAAGCTAAAGGCGATGAAAGACTAAGTGTCGCTTCTAGTGGATCTCTATATTCTTCTAAAACACTATTCGTATCGATATAGTAGATTGAACATGATGCAATAATAGCTTGAACATGATGCAAATAAGCAAAAAATATTCAAACAATGTATTTGTATCCTGTTACTTTTGTTATGTTTTCCAAAACATTTTTTTCATGTGCACTTTTAATTTACAAATGGGCTAATTCTACAATATTATTATATTTTATTTGAAGAAAATAAAGTCCGTAAGAATAAAATTTAGACAACCGGATAATATTGGTCTGTCCACATGCTTAATAATATTAACGACAATAAACGTCCTATAAAGCTATGACGGTGTAAAGAACTAGTGGACTAATATAACATATTAAGAAGGGGTGAATTAATATGACATTCGGATTTATTTCTTCACGCAGCATATTTTAGGGTTGCTCAGAGACGTAAATATTTTTTACATGTTTGTGCCGTTTTCAGTATTATTTAAGGAAATTTTAGCTTTAATCACAGACACTTAGAAACTGAAAAATTGGTTGAGGAAATATAAACACTTGGTTTGATCAATTTCTGTATGCGGAACTTCATAAAAAATTTTTTTTTTACTTTTTAAGAAACTGAACTAATCTGCTAAGTCCAACATGTAAACTTATATCCATTATGTACAGATTTATATGATTAAGATATTGAATTAATATTTTATTTTCTCTTTATTTTCATATTTTTAAACATAATAATACCAGTAAATAAACTTTACTGTCAAGCTGTGAAAAGAAATATATCCGAATATCTGTCCATACACATGGAAAACAATTATTCTAAATTCTCCATTCCTTTATCTATTCACTCTACTTTTTCCTCTTGTATTTTTTTATCACCATGTAAGCATATAGATGCGTAGACACACATAGATGCGTAGACAGACAAGTGTATAGAGATTCTTTAATACTTCATATATTTTTTTATAATAATAACTGTAAAACGATGAAATTTTGAAACAATAATTTTGCAATAAAGTTGGGTTTCGTTGTAATATCATTGTCTTCTGTCGCTTATGTATAGAAATTTCATTTTCTTCAAGAATACGTAATGTATATTTTTGCCTTTTATGCCTAAAATATATTAAGTGCCTGCAATATCCAAAGATTAAACGAATATGTTAGATATTTACGTTAGTTTTTTTCAATATTAAAGAAAAATAATTGATTTAAATATCAAATTGAAAAATGCCTTCGAAGAAAAACAAATAAAAGCACAGCAATTCCTTCTTATATTTCAGAAAATTTTATCCCAGACAACAATTTTCCATTTAAGAATATGTTTCGAAGAAACACTGTGAAAGGAATTTTAAGAGAAATAAAATAAAAAAAATAATTTAGAAGTTACCTTGGACCTGAATGACGAGGAGAAAAAACTTTTTTTTGTTATCTAACCACTCAACGATTTTTTTTGTTATCTAACAACTCAACGATTACCTAAATTAATACATTGCCTCTTAGTAATGACCGATAACTTCGTCGATTTAATTACACTATTTACATGATCCATTAGAGTCGTTGCTTCACTTCAGTATAATCGCTTTCCGTTTAATATAGAGACACTGTGACATTGCAGACGTAATATAGACATGCGGAACTCTAGATAAAGTGAAATTATTTAACCAAATGATATTAGCGATATAACTTTAATGCTGGAGTATTAACTCTTACTATTTCACTTGTGTATGCAAATATATCTTATAAAATTATTCTAATGGCAGTGGACTCACACGACAGCTGCAAAGTGCGGTCACCGCTATAAGATTTCGGGGGCGAAACCAAAGTGCCCTCTCATTAAAATATCATCAAACGAAATATTATTTGTACGCAATAATAAAGCTTTTCCATATTCATTTGCTGGTAATGGGACAAGCAGTGACTCTCAATATTCATGCGATGCTCTTTAAACTTTTCGTTGTAGAATCAACCATTGTTTCTAACCTTTTTCAGTATTGTGTTATGTAGTGTTATACATCATGTATATTTTATTAATACAACTAAATAAACGAGGAAGCGGCTTAAATTTGCACAGTTAAAATTCTTCATTCTATTCAGAGGGCGATTTTAAGATAGTTCTAATATATATTTATGAATCTGAGGATATAGACATTATTACTAAATTTCCTTATATGCATTAAAGGAAAAAGCAAAAATTCCTGGCCTGTTTCTTTAGTTTGAGAACGTCGTAATGTCAATTACGTTTTGGTTTGGTTAGTTTGAAACACTGCTAATATATTTTTGCAACCCCACGGTTGTACGATTAGCGGAGCAACCTCGAGTTTACTATTTATAGAGTTACCTCTATCCTATCGAGTAATTTCATGAATAATTAAAAGTTTATTACTAGCTTTGCTTAAATATAAGTTATGGGAATAGAAAAAGTTTTTCTAAAAATGAAACAATTTTTAATTACTCCTTAAATTTTTTATGACTTATATTTTCCTTTGCAAAATGACACTCGTCTTGGTATTTTGGTTCTTATGTATGTACGTATAAGGACACGTTATAAGTCGTAATTGTGAAACGATTTTGGTGATCCTTATTTATCAATTTTTTACCGATACGAATAAAGATCTATTTATGTACGCGACGACTTGTCAAATAGTTTGATTTTTAAAAATTTGTTTTACCAAAATTCCTTTATACGTAATCGCCACCTGTCGTTGTTTTTCTTTTTGACTGATCTTCCTACACCTTCGCCTTCGTCTCTGTTGATTTTTTTAAAATTTTTAACTCAAAAATAAATTCATAGTGGGCTCTTTTTGTCTCACCAGTGATTTTCTGCTTTTCAAGAAGCTCCGTTCCCAAGTATTAACTTTTTATATTAGAAATAAGAATGTTGATGTAGTTATTTTATTGCACATTAAAAATAAATAATCCGAATTAAGCACATATTTATTTGAAGGACATTTGATACACTTCTAATGAATTTATTATTTCAGCGATGAATGTCAATGATCCAATTGAAGGATAATTCAGCAATACCCAACATTTAATACTGTGATATTACATACACCCACAAATATGTATATTCATTTATCCAATAAATACAAATGTAAATACCTATTCTTAATATAATTTTGTTACCATTATTCTATATCTAGTATTTACAAATATTCAGTTGCTGCTTATTTACCTTATTAAAGTATATGTGCATATACTGTGTATAAATGTGTTACGTAAAAACTCTTATGAGAATGTTATTTATTGTTTGGAATAGCTCGAATCAACATCTTGCCTCACTGTATACATAGGAGCAAGTTTCCACGATGTTTAATATCCATTAAAGTAATGCCATGTCACATAAATGGTTAAACGGCAATCAACACAATTAAAAATGTGAAGTTGGAATGTGTTTCTAATATTATCATAAAAACAGACTTAGAGATTCATCGACTAGGATAAATAGAACTACAGCAGGAGATACTAACTGTTTTTTGTTTTGAATTAACCTAACTCCTTGCTCCGTTAAAATGTTTTTTTGTTTTGAATTAACCTAACTCCTTGCTCCGTTGTTTTTTTTTGAAAATATCAAAAGAGACCATTAGTGTTTTAATTATGTTTGGGGAATGAAATAAGAATAATTTATAAATAACTGATACCAGATATTTAATTCAGAATTAATAAGTTGACATTATAAATTCATAAAATCCAGTTTAGTTTATTCTACAAATTTATTTCACATTCATTAAAAAATATCAGGAGAGAATAGAAGTTGAACGCCTGAAACACTTGAATATTTTTATGTTTTTAAGTGGATTCAAATGCTCACTACATTAATCTTATTTTTGTTTTTTTTTCAAATACCATTAAGTTCAATTTTTTATTTACCATGAGATGTATAATTTGGAACTTAGATATTATGAATTGCACAATAAATGCAATATATGTTAGTCATAGAAATAAGAAAAAATGTCAGGTAAATTAAATACACGTAACATTTTTTTATCCTAATAAATCAGTTATTTATCGTGTACAGACATATTTATGAAAGAAGCATCTGTCAAATATTTTAAATGTCAAATTACACAGATAGATGGAAAAGTTTGCAGCCGGGATATGTAACTAAATGTAAGACTTTTACCAAATTATTTTTATTTCTCAACATGATTGCCACTAGCTCAATGTAACTTCCATTATCTCATTTCCGTAGCCATTAGAGCGCTTTAAAAAATATTTCCTTAATTATGAAACGTTTCTGTTTTTTTTATGCGGAGGCTTTTCATTATTCCATTTGACCAATACAGATAAATCTTTTCCACCACCAAATCAAATGCACCCTTTTAAAATAGTATTCAGCTTGTTACATTTAACATATATTTATGCTTTTGTGTCAAAATATTATTTACTAGGAAGCAAATGAATAAAAAAATAGTATTTTGATTATGATTTGGATTATAATGTAAATCAAACTTATTTCACTTTTATTGAGATCTCAATGAAGAGTATAAAAAAAAAATTCAAAAAGTAACACAAATAAAATTATATAATATATTTCAATTATATAATATATTTCTTCACTTAATAACTTATAAAACGTTTTCAACAAAATAAAAGGTAAATTATAGTTTTTTGGCACAAAAATACATAAACACATTTTACTTCTCGTATATATTTTTAAAGCATTTTTCGTATCATGACTTTAGTATATGATGTTATTTATCGTAACAATAGGAAAAAACCTTTCCCTTTTTGGATTGTACTTCGTCCTGTACTGATTATATAATACTTTTAGAAACACCAGCTTTTAAATTTTCGAAGTCATATGCCATACATTTATAAAAAAGGGAGATACTGACAGTATATGCAATGCTCAAATATTGTTTTGGTTCAGTGGCTTTTTTTTATTTTTAGCATGGCGTTTAGAACCCTTTGACCTATAATCAGTGATTACTGCTATAGTTCTATTTGTCCTAGTATTTTGAGTAGATAAAATATACATATTTTTACCAGGGAAAACTTTTTGAATAAATTGTATTGTACTCTAACTCCTTAATTGTGGAGAGATAATTTGCTAGAACGCAGAAACACAAGAAACTCTCTAACGTTGGTGAATAAAAAGATGCATATATACCTGAGTCTTTTACAGGTCGGTATTCATCTGTTTTGTTGTCTTCGTTTATAATTCCTACCTGATATTTCCTAATGGAAATGCAATCTACAAAAAAGGGTGCTAGAGTAACAGGAGTTTACAGTAGGGTGTAGAAAGAGTTAGTATCCTCCAATAGGTATTCAACTAAACAATTGATGTTATTGTTTTTTTGCAGACAAAACCATTTTGGTTTCCTTTGTTGTCAATGATACTAGTCTTCTCTGTTTTTGCTACTATCTTGATTCTTAACTATAGTAGTAAAAATCTGTTCAAAAGTTTTTGTAAATCAGCTTCAAATCACTCTAAACTATTACGCAAAACTTTGAGGCGGTTACGTTTTCGTTCAACTGAAGAGAAAAATTAAAAATTCCACTTCATTCTGAAGTATGTTTTAAGTTCATTCGTAAAGAATACCTTTAATCACAAATAGTAATATAATTTTCAGTCTGAATGCTTCCATGACTATAACTTAGAGTTTTTCAATATTTTCTTCAATAGCCAAAGGTGACGGCCATCAATTTTTAATTCTATGCCGGCCACGTCTAAATTCTGCTAATCACTTTTTTGTAATTATACACAGTGGAGCAGATTCTTTTAGTGTTATCTTCATATATTTATCAAAGCTGCTTCAATGTTTACCCTTTTTTTAACAAATATTTAATAACGGCACGATATACAATTTTAACCACAATAAAAAAACCTTTATTCTTTGATTAGATCGGTAAAAGTTAAGAACCAATAGCACCACAAGAAAAAAAGTTTGCGTGGTGACAAATAAAGAATTAATTAGTATAATGAGATGAGTATGACTATAATATTGTAATTATTTCTGCCTGAGGCCGCGAACTTTTCAGTCGTAGTAGAGTCTAATATTTAAAAAATCAACAGACCCATGTATGATTATATATAGTATATACAGGGATTCTGTAAGTCATGAACCAATCAAAAAGAGAAGATTGGTTAAGCTATACCCAGTCATAGCTGACCAAATTTGATCTTAATAAAAGTTTCTTATTTTCGAGAAACAGAAATTTTGTTGAATTTGTGTATATCACTACTATGAATTGACCTTTTGGTTGTCACGACAACAAATTAAGTTTTATCAATAATTTCTTATAGTTAAGTATAGTTGAGTAATAATCCTTTCGAATTAATTGAAACATTTAGTAAACACTAATACGGTTCTTTAAAAAAAAATTAATATTTTAACTTTCAGGATTACGTAATTTTCGTCACCCGAATTTGACTGTGTGTGCTGAAAAAAAAGTATTATTCAGAACGGACAAACCCTTTTATAAATTGGCACATGTAAAATAGCGATTATAGCAATAAAATCTTATTGCTTTCAACTACAAAAAATATATTCAGATTTAACCACAGAAGTACCCATTAAGAGTAATGCACTATGTTTAATTCTTTATATAACTGTATCTTCAAACATTTTTCATGAAAACTACAACATATACTAAAATATAGTAAAAGTAACTTAAGGTTAAAAAAATATTAACAATTTCTTCAAAAAATTGGGTTTTTATTTTTGATTTTAAGAAATATTGAAATACCTACAATTGGCACTAATGCACGAGCGACATTAAAGCAATAAAAGTAATTTAAGTTTTGAATCAATTTTAATTTTAGTTAGAAATATACAAAGTGTTAGCAAAAGGTGTTGCCTTTTTATCACATTTTTTTAATGATTGTTATTCGTTCATGTGTTACTTTACATTGTGCCACATGCCATGGCTAAAAAAATATTATGATTTTACCTTTTTGAAATCCTAATTGACCTTTACAGGCCAGTCGCTACATTCCAAATGAATATTATGGGCTTTTCTGAACTTTAATTTTTTTAACCATGTAGTTTGACTTGTATGTAGCTATGTGGAATAATTTTTAGTCACATTGGCAATAAAACTATATGATGAAAATAAATAACTGCAAATAGCATGACATTTCTTCAGTCAATACTATGATTATACAAAAGAAACAATTCTTACGAGTACTAAGGTAAGTACTTGACTAGAGTTAGGTAAACGAAATATGATGTATGATGTGAAAGTCCACATAACGCATTATGCAATGCACGCCATGAAATGCTATATATAAAAGTATGACAATAATGCAAGATGATAAACGTAAGACGATAATGCATGAAAGTTGAGATCAGTAACAGAGATGAGAGGAAGGACAATCGACGAGACTGACAGAGCATAGGCGAGTACCTCGCGAGCCCGCTTTACAAAGTCTATAAATACACCCGCGCCTAGTACGTTAATCTTTTTCTACCGCCGATCGCCAAGGGCTGCGGGCAATCTGGACCTCCGTCCGTGCTAACGCCGTACCTCCACTCGCACCTGGACATCGAATGTTGACGACGTACGGCTTAGGTTGCCGCTCGGGTCTAGAAATGCATTAGCGCGATTCGATTTCGCTCCTTATGGAAATTTTCTTAGCATTCATTTGAGGGCAATTTACTTTTATCTGACCATTGAATCTATGCAGCTAGTTAGTCTTGAGAAAACTCTTATTATTATTTGATTTTCGCCTTTTGAGAATTTGTGCAGCTACACAGACGTATAAATGATCTTTTTTAAAAATATTTGTATAGGTTATTGTGTTTACATATAACGCACAAATAAAAATGATTTTTCTATTACAACAAAACCAATAGAATTTTCATTATTTGCGTGGAATATCCACATCTATATAAAGTCAAAAATAGCCTTTTCCTCGATGGTTGTTTTCTTAATGCACTTTACCAATGTCTTAAATCGAAACGTCAGGCTATCAATTTTCCAACTATATGAACTATTATTTATTAATGAAATGATTAAGAATTTTATTAGATACAAGAAAAGATTTATCATATTGTATTTTACTTATCATATTTATGCTCAATGAACAAAAATATAACCAATGATTAAAAATACTGATCTAAAGAGGTCTTGAGCCCTGCAAATAAATTCTATTTTTTTTAATTGGTGGGAAAAATGTCGTAATTTTGCTACCGTATTTATTCACAAAGAATTTTTCTACGTTATATTAGTTATTACATTAGGCTAATAACTACATCTAGGTGTGAAATCAAATTTAACAATGAAAATAGACACAGCAACTGGCTATATTTATTACTTCATTCCTCATTTGAGTACACCGTTCTATTATATGAATAGTGAGAAAAATATCGTATAGAAGAAATATTTCTGGACGTAACTGCAATAGTTTCCTAGTGAAAAAAGACTAAAAATAATGATGTAAAAAATTTCAATGAAAAAAATGGACAAGCTTAATAACTGAAAATTTATTCGGATAAATTGAACAGAGGAAATTAAAACATATTTTGTTACGACATTTATATTTCGATTTTAGTTTCGCGTTTCATTTTTTATGGAGTATACATTACACTTTTATGCCCATCACTTCTAAAGGTTGCTCGAGTACCCATACAGAATTTTTAGGAGTTTTGTGGTTAAAATTACTTTATTATTATCAAATGAAAAATCGGATAAGTGTTTTGTTGAATAATACATTACATTTTAAATTTTCTATTAATAACCGTCTTAGTGCTTTGATATAACAGATAATATTTTCGTATGTTTTGCTTATACAAGCCATGTTCGTGGAAGTTTGTTTTTCCGTTGTAAGTTTAGGGCAGCAAGTGATGGATGTCCAAATTATATTCAATACCTGCTATTATAATGATAATTGTCCATTCCATGATATCCAAGGAACGCATTGTGTCACAAAATAAATGAAGTACATGCATTAGTCAAGGAGCATTTGAAACTTTGGCGAAAGAATCTTCGGTATGTATTTTGTCATGTTATTGTGGACATTTATATATAAACTAATTTGATATAAAAATCTAAAGTTTGTTACAACTCATACGGAGTTGTAACAAACTTTATACTTTGGATACTTTATGTGAATCGTTTGATATAAGTTTAAAAAGTAAGAATTTAAACTGTCCAATAAATTATAATTGATTTTTTGAAATTTAATTTTGATTCACGCATTGTCAATAATTAATTCTGAAAAAAAATCATAGTACCCCTTTTTGAATGGGTGTACCTTAAAAAAATGTCGGATTTCATGTGTGTATCTTAAAAAAATGTCGGATTTCATCAGCAAAGATGATAGAAAAATATGAAAATCACTTTTTAAAAACCTTGATTAGACATATTACAGCTTCTATTTCTATGTTTTTTTTTTTAAATACGTCCATGCATGATTTTTCCGAACATTTTTTCCGTTTATTGGGAAATTTTGCAAAACTATTATTTTTTTAGTTTATTCTTTTATAATATTTTCTTTGTGTTCTAGTAATATTTTTGTGTAACCTAATATTTTATAAGTTAACAGACGTGTGCTACATTAATATTGTAACAGACGATGCTACATTAATAGTAGCTCAGAAGTTATACTTGAAGAAGCTCGCAATAAGAACGATATCAGAACAATACTTAGTGTATGTGATTTGTGATAACTAATTTCTATAACATAACCGATTTTAATATATCCTGTAAAAGGTTTAGAGGGATAGGAGGGATATTCGACAAAGATCCTGTCCAGAAAATGGTTTTCAATTGTAAATATTTTCATATCATTTCCCATCGATTAAGATAAAACCGTTAATATGCCCTCACGGAAATCCAATGTAATATATTTAAATTGTAAAATATTAGAATATAAAAAGAGACAAAACTTGTTTTTAGTGTAGACACAAGCTTCATCTATTCTGCAAATATAAAAGAGAGTTGAGACCTTTATGTATGACTTCATATAAATATTTTCTTTGCTTTTTTCTTTCTGTGTACGTATACTAATAATATAAGGACGGAGACTGTTTTATAACATATCAATAAATGACATTTTATGAGTTTGTAAAATATGTGCTCGTATTTATTATTTGCGTTTTCAAGTGATCAAAAGTGAATGTTAAAAAAAAAATTTGCAATCGAAATAACTTATTTATCATATAATATAGATAGTTTAAAATGTTATTAAGGCTCCTTCTTTCGTTATGCAGACGATGATCTTGGTATATTTATTACTTTCACCTTATCGAGTTATATTTGTTTTTTTAAATATGTTTTATTATATTTAATTTGTCTGCTTCAATATCTAAACTTCAATATACGAAATATTTTTGCCCTAAATATTAGTATTTCATCAAGCCACTTCGTAAGAATGACTTGCTTTCCATTCGCTCTGTTAGTTATAGTATATAATTTTTTTTTCTGATAAACAAGGAGAAGAGAAAATTAAGAAAAGACATAGGAAATTAAATCATAAAAGAAATTTTCAAAATGTACCTTAATAATTTCTTCTTTAGCATAACACTATTAACGGCACTAATTTATAACTTCAATAAAATTAAACATTACCGTTAATTATATGTGACTCAAAGTCATAGCATAAGCAGGCTGCGCACTGAATGACCTATTTTGGTACGAAAATGTTCAATTAAACCTGCTGAAATTACTCTGTTAATCCAATTAAAATTTAACATTCGTATTAATTTGGATCGTTCACTATATTTACCGTGTTACCAAACTTTAGTTAAATTTATCCCATGGTATAGGCGTAATTGAATAATGAACATCCAAACTTTCGATTTTACTAGTCTGATTAGGATATTCTATCAATGAATCTAATCCGACTAGTATTAGTCGTGTTAGGGTTCAATTAATACGAATATGATTACCACTACTTGGATTAGGATTAATTGAATAATGATTACACGTCAAAGATAAACATTCATATTGTTATATGCACACAGCTTATTATTTAGTTAAACTTAAATTATGGTCAGAACTTTTCATTACCAGACGTCGCTAACTTTTCTGTTTATTGTATTATCAGACATGATATAAATATGCAACTAAATTTAAATTTTAAATATTTCCTATTCCGAAACTACGTTGCTTTAGTTACTGAAAATAAAATTTATTCAAAAAGTTTTAAAACAGTTCCACTTTATTGCTAAAATAAACATATTAAATACAAATTAATGTATTAATTATTCGCAATTTTCATAAATATTTAATAATGATGAGATGCCAAACTAGTTTAATAATATTTCCTTTACTTAATTAAATATTAATACGTTACATGGGGTAGGTTACTTAAAGCATTATTTGCTATTTGGAAAAAATAATGAAAAACTGAAAAAACGTCATTTACTAGCACATAAATAATTTTGTTATTCTAATTTAAATTTCAAAACTTATCGACTTTTATTTTAGAACACTGTTAAATACAACAATCAAAACGAATTATCGAATTAAAATACCAGAGTATGGTAAAATATTAATTTTAAATTAATTTGTAAAAAAAATTACTAACAATAAATAGTATAGGGAAAAAACATGGTGACTTCGCGAATTTTCCATTTCTATTCCCTGATATGGGTTTGAGACCAAGCCTGAATTAAGTATGCTACTGTGAGTGCCCTTAAATTTCGAATTTTTAAATGATCATTCCTTTTGTACAACAATGAGCTTTTGTTTTCTCAGGTCTCACTCAAATTATTTTATCCATGTTTTTCTTTGTGCTGGGTACATGAATTTTCAATGATTGAACTGGATTTTTAGCAAATTTAGGCGAGGTATTATATTCGTAGGTAGACTTGCTTATTTGGCACACAAGCCAAACTACCTAAAGTGTCGTTGCTGAATATGCCCTTCGTCAGTTGATTGACTCTAAAATTGGGTACTAATAGCGTATCGTCCCGAAATGAGATGTTGAGCACCTATTGTAGACATTTCATATAGAATATCTCAAAGTTGCTAAAGTCTAGTTTAAATAGAGCGCAGTCTCTGCATCCATAAAGCAGGATTTATTGTTTATTTCATAACCCAATATTAATTAAATCAAAACAGAGGACCTTGAAAGGTTTATTACAGGTTGTATTTAATAGATTTTGTATCGAATTTAAATATATATTTGACTTTACCTATCGAGTTTTTATTCCAAAAATTATATATATATATATATATATATATATATATATATATATATATATATATATTTATATAAGATAAAGAAAATTTTCGTACTACATTTTTATTGACAAAATGGTGTATTATTACAATTAGTCATGAGCTGTAATGATAAACTATTTGTGGATCCTTTTCCTTTAGATTTTTGAAAATATTTTAAAAATCTTTGTCAATGCGATATGAGTCTTCAGATGCTTTTTCTACTTCGAATTTAAATGTCTAATTCCATAAAAGGTTTGATTGTTTAAATGTTAAAACAATATAGGCAGTTTGGTAGAATTTTCATTCTAAACGCATCGTCATACCGCAAAGAAGTAGAACATATTGTAAATGTTTGCCTATCACCAAACCCTTTGCTCAGTTTCCATGACATTGCTAGTTGGCATAAATCCAAAGGAATTATTGCATAAATATTTTGACTATATTGGTAAAATGTTGAGGTCAGTAACAACTTATAACTGGTCATTAACAAAAACGAAAAATTGCCGTGAACGTAGTGCAGCTTTGAATAAATTAATGTTCGGAAGAATATTTTTAAACCCTTTTTGTTATTTATATTTTCTTAATTCATTCTTTTCAAATACAATGTTCATATCGCAAAACACTTCCAAAGTTTTAAAGCCAGTTATAAATCTAAAGTAAACATTGACAACTTATGCACATACAATTAATATTTTAAAATAATTAATAAAGTAAATATTAAAGTTTCTACTTGCAATATTAAACATATCAGTTTAACTGATGAATGTCTGTTCTATTCGATCCGCATAAATACCAACAATTGGCATGTCACAACAAAATTGAGGAGAGTGAGTTGCATAGAAATGAAACAAAAATCTCACCATTTTTTTTGTTACCTGCTAATAACACTATAAGGTAAAAAACATTATTCGCAGACATCAATAAATAAACACAAAAGCGATTTCTTCAAACTAAATAAAGCTTTCATAAATTGAAAGGAAATAAATAATGCCTTACTGGCTTGAAATATTTCATTGTCAAGTAGGGCCATATTAATTTACCTCAACAATAGGTTCTTTTTTCCCCTATACCTATTGTATAACCCCTAATAAATAGATAAATAAATAACTTGATCTAAAATTATTGAAATTTGCAAAAGTTTTCATCGTTCTTTAGGTGTACAAGTTATAGCTATTTTTCTAATTTACCGACATATTTTGACAATAGACTTTACAAGCTAGAAAAAAGCGATAGGATATTCCCTTACTATTATGGCAATAAAATTATCTTTATTCGTAATTACAAACATAGAAGTGCGTAGTTACTATTTTCCACACATTTTGATTTAAATTTTCAATGAAGAGAGCCAAAACCTATTAGCATTTTTGCCTTACAGACTTGTCGGCTAATAGTATAAGCTCTCATCTAGACAAAGTGTCATTACCATTGCCGCGATATGAACCTCATTTCAGATATTTTTATTTATTTACATATTTATTTATGTACTTCATTGCTTCTCTTTGGTACATATGATGGACTTACTGCTACAAGAGCATTCTCTTACAGCCAACTAGAACACCAGTCCAGCCCCGCTTGACGAGCGTCCGGGAATCTTACCTGGGTCCCCGCGGTGCGCCTCGCAGTCAACCGCCGTATTCACATTGATCACATGGCATCAACCCAACATACCACAGTGATGATGGTTACGAGTTTAACAGGCTTCTAGCATAAGGTTAAAGTTAAACCCCGTATTCGAAGAGGACACAACTGGATAGTTATGTACATGAAATAAGGCGAAAAAAATAACGTATATACATTTACATGATTATTTTTAAGTGAAAGAGAAGTATTATTTAGTTTTTTTGAAAAGTAATTTTTCAATTTTTAGTTGCCACAACGTTGATGGTGCAACAATATGTTTCATAAATCCCTTTAAGTATTTTAATAAAACTACTACTGGTGCTACTGCTGACAGTATTATAAAAATCCCATCCATATGTGTGTTCCATATGTAAATATTTTTCGAAAATTTACAAAGTAGAATTTATTATGCAATGTATGTCCTAAAAAGTTTGCGTCAATAAAACTGTATTACGTAAGTAATTAAGTCTTTGATGACGCTGGTAAATAATCAAGTGACTTTTAAACGATATTATAAAATTTTATACAAACGATTTGGATATATCTTATTGTTGTAACTCGGACGTACTTCCGAATGTTTATAAATATAAAATAAAAATAGCAAAAACAACTATAATAAAAATAATAAAATCTTACTGAACGATTGGAATAAGTCTCTTGAACGATTGGAATAAGTCAATTTCAAATAAATGAAATTCAAATAATCTGCAGGCACTGATAAGACCTTTTAAAAAATTTATGTATTTATTCTTAGTTTAGCTCCCTCAACCATATAGAATTAAAAGTAACGCTTTCGGAAAGTGACTGATAATTCGATTTAAAAAGTCATTAAAATGATAAATTAATTCTTCATGCGAGACCGACGTTCAATTATTGTGCTATTAAGTGTTCAATATTTTATAGGCGTCCGCTCATACATTTTTGTCTTGCGTCCGAATTTTATTTTTATTTTATATTGCAGCTAATAAACATGTGACACTAATACCGAGTGAAAAAATAATTAGATATAATTAGAGTTTATTAATGCAAAATACTCATAAAATATAATGAAAGCAGAGTGTCTATTACGACTATGATATGTACTAACGAATAATTAAAATATGAATATTATAAGTGTCACCATTAGTTTGGAATTTAATACCCTTTAATAAAAGTTACCCATTTAATAATTCGATTAGATAATTTTCTGAAATAACGTGATATTAAAACCAAGATTTATAATTTCAGCAAACTAGCTGTTAAAATTTAATTTTATTTTATTTATGATTAAAAATTTTATTTTTAATTATAATTATATTAGCATTGATATGTATTATTTTTATTTTGCTTTAAGAATGGCCTTTGAAATAATATTTAATTATATAATAAACAAAAATATTGTATATTTTACTCACATGCACAGTGAGAACAGTGTGAACAAATGCAATAGGTTTTAAGATGTATCGAAATATAAAGACTAAAGAGTAATAACTTCATTTAAAAATACCAAGCATTATATAAAATGCTGTTATTATGACATTCTAAAAGCTCGCGAATATGCTTATCGCAAATGGTTTTCTGTTTTAAAAATCAAATGTTTAATACGCGTGAATACCCACTCAGCTTCGTTCATAATGTCTAAAAGATGAATTATCTGTGCAAAGTGAATATTTAATCCGTTTATAATATGTCATTAATCAGCTAGGTAGTGTGATACTTATTGAAATTATAACTTATTGATAATAAATTAACTGTAGGGTTTAACGATTTATTCAGCTTGGAATTTAATGTTTTAGTGAAGCTCGGGTTAGTAAAAATATTTTTTTTAAATAACCTATATAATATCAACTTCACAAAAAATTCTTAATGTAAACACTAAAATAATGGAAACAGAATTTTAATTATACTTTTTTATGAAAATTTTGACGAAAATAACGTGAAAAAAACGAAGAGAATTGCATTAGACTGCATGTTGATCTGGAACAACAATCGTACTGGTTATCAGAGATACATGCTAATATATTTGTGAGTCACTCTTTTTTCCAAAAACATTATTTATGATGAAACAATGCTTTATGAACGAGCTGTTCACGAAGGCATTTGCTTGTATATTATATTCATAAGTTGAATAAATACACTTCAGTACATATCTATAAAGAAGTTCACGACGTAGTTACTGTCTTGTATTTCTCTTCACATTTTTTCTGCATTTATCTTATGCTTTGCGTCCGTCCTGCATCCCGAAGTCTCCAAATCTAAAATGTAAATAAGTCAAACTTTAAAATTAAAACGAAACGTAAATACTTAATTCACAATTAAATGAAACTACGTGATGTAGTATTATTTCTACTATCTTTAATTTCTTTACCACGACCTAGGTTTCGTTGTATTACAACATCTTCAGGTGGGATATTAGCATACTGGAAATATAGTAGAAATAATACTACATCACGTAGTTTCATTTAATTGTGAATAATGAATTTCTACAAAATTAACGCCAAATATATTCAATACAGTAAATACTTAAATTGAATATGTATGTAAGTAACGTATATTCATTTAAGTATAATATATTATAGTTATGAATATTGTCCTTGAAAAATTAATGCTTGTGCTGAATTGAATATATGTTTGCTGAAATTGAATAAATTTTCTTACTACACTTATTACATCGATACTTAACTACCGGACATTCCTGGTTTATGTTGATTTTATTCTGCATTTAAACATGAATACTTAAATTATCATTAAGAGTGAAAATTAAAGATAAAAATACTGCTTATAAAAACATGTGATTTTAGTTCAAACTAAACTTTAATTTATCACTCAAAATAAAAGTGTATAAATAACTTTTACGCATATCATACTGCTTAAAAAAATAGGCCTCTCGTGTGAAAAATACACAATATAGATACGGATATTTTGTAACATGAACAGACATGTTAGCTTTATTTAATTTAGAGCGAATATCCAGGTGAAATTTTTCCAAAACTATCATTTCCAAAGTTTTATCTTTTCTTTCACCTTTCTTCCATAACATTGCTTGTGGCCATACAGAGTGCCTTAACAAACTGGTGGCTTCGGGTGGATTAGAAGATAAATGTTTTCGATTACCATTGATTGCCAAACAAGGTCAAGAACCTAACGGCCTCTCAATAACTAGGGCAATGAGGATGACCCAAGACAAATCCTTGTCGAGACGGGCACGACTTTAATTAGGAAGAGTACGACAATGGAGACATAATATTTGTACGAAATTTATCACTCACTGAGGAGATAAATCCATTAATTATTTTGAAATAAGTCTTTTCCAATTTTGTTTATTATTTGCTATGTTCCTTATCCACCTTCATTTTGGCTCTTTCATATACCTTTTTTCATATATCGTCATCTGATTTAAATATCTCGTGAATAAACTGCTCAGATATATAAACTTATTCACGTATTTTGTTGAAAATAACCTATTGTATTTGCATTCTAATCATTTACTAGCCGTTTTTTATATCCGCATCTAAGAAAATTCTGCATAACTCTTTGAAATTAAATTTATCGTTTTAACTCATTGTTATTTTAAAAAAGAAATTCTAATGTTCTGCAATAATGTTTTTTGCTCACTTGTAATTTGTAATGCATGCTCTCTTGTTCCTTATCGATGTTTGAGTCATTTTTGTTTTCTTAATCAACAGCGAAATAGTTTTAGTTGTATTTTTATGAACGTTCCGTGTCTATTAATGTACCAGTGTGTACATACAAGGTATAAAAAATACGCATCCTTTATTCCTAAATATCACGTTAAGAATTCTACCTTTATTCGTGTGATGTAATTTCCAAGTTCTGAAATGCGGATAATATTAAGTATTCCCAGGTGTATTTTGCAAATTCACCGTGTAACGGTAAGCGAAGAGGCAGGCAGGGGTCCTTGGAAGTAACATCTGTGACTGCAGCGCCACAAACTACTGCTCGTAAATAATACCTCGCGCAAGTTAGGTGTACCTGCTCCGCCTTTGTGGATACAAAAGTTTACTTCTGCATACTTAAGGCCGAGCTTTTCAAGTAGTTGTGGTGGCAGTGTTCTTGTTTTCGCTGTTTGAGTTGAGCGCCAGTACTCGGTCTTGAGGCGATTAACTTTAACCCATGATGCAAACATTTGTGGAAACTTGTTGAAGAATTTAAACTGTGCACCGAAGGAAGAGTCTTTTGAAAGCGTTGCATCGTGTTGAATTTTATTTTTTGAATTTTATGAATTAAATAATTGGAAATCAGTTATGATATCAGTAATATGCCGACTGCTAAATTCAATAGTACAAAGAATGGATTCCTTAAAGATCACTCAGGCATCCATTTGTTTTTAGGTTTCCGTAGCCAAACTCGCAACGTGTTTTTAATTTACCATGTTCGTCTGTCTATTAATTGAGCCCCTTGTTTGTTACAGCCGTTTTACTCTCAAATTGTTTTTGCCATCAAGCTTTTTCATGTATTATGTGAATATAAGTTTAAAGAATTTAAAATGTCTTCCGAAAGAGGGGTCTTTTAAAACATTCTACCGTACTGAATTATATTGTTTGAACTTTATGAATAACATAATTGAAAGACGTTTTTATAATAAAAATATTTCGGTATTTTGGGTCCCGTAATATAAATGATAAAAGTGGACTTTTTAAAAAATCACTCGCGAGTTCATCCATTTTTTTTATTTCCGTGGGTAAGCTCGGAACCAATATAGTATTGCCGTGTCCGTATGTCTGTCTACTCATCCATCTACATATTACAGCTATTTTACTTACAAACTACTAGTGCTGTAAAGCTGAAATTTTGCACCATTTTTTACATTTATAACGCAAATGAAGGCATGAAATTATATTTAAAAAAAAAAGGTTTTAAGGTAGTTCAACTATATGTAAAATAGGAGTAATTTTTTTTCGTATTCCCCATCCTTCGGTGTACGTTGAATAGGTCATATAAAAATATTGGGTTATGTATATACAACTTTTATATACAGCGATCCGTTGACAAAATATTAAGCTTTAAATTGGTAATTTTTATTAGATTTATGTGCCTCCACCCCACCAGTAAAACAGCTATTTTTAAATGTCTAAATAATCATTACAATATTAGTATATGTAATGAAATCGAATTGAACACCTAATAGCTGAGTAGGTTCTATTAAAGTTTATCGACCTATTAGCATGAAGTTGGGTAACTTCAAAATTAACTTTGAAATTATATTGCCCTATATAACCTGGAAATATATATTTGTTTATTATATCTTTGCACGATATACTGGGAATTATATTTATATGTTTACATGGTGTAAAATGTTATTATTTGAATATATATAATTCTGTTACGTCCATTAAATAAATAGGAGACAATATATTAATGTTTGTGAAAAATTAGCATCTGGAAAGAGAGTGATAAAAATATTATGTATCCTTAAATATCAATAAACCTATGTGTGTATGGAATTATTGTAGTGCGAGTCCGGCTCATACTAGACAGGTTTTATTTTCAGAAATTTTTGAATCTGAGATTTGAAATTTGGCACTAATCACATTAACCGCCAAAGTCTCAACAACTAATATATAATAATTTTCGTATGGCAATTTTAGAGAGGTAAACCCAAATTTTCTTTTTCTTAATTTTATCTATCGTGCATAGTTTCAATTGAAATGATGAAGTTTAGCGACCCTAAACCGATTTTACAAAAGTTTTCTTAGATTGTTCTAGATATATATCTGAAAAGGTCCAAAAAAATGTCAATATCTCTGAAAATGATTAAGTCAAAATTAGGATAGAAGAGAGTTATTAGAAGTTTACTCCAGTTTTACCGGAGATCTTTATCAATGACTCCAAATTTATAACTTATAAGATATGCGCTTTTGATATATATTTATTTGTGTGGAAATATACAAGTGATATATTTAGATAGTAAAAATATTATTTTCAGATAGTTTAATAGATTAGAAAAGAAAATAAATGCAATACTTTAACGTTCTCTGTATGCCTTAATATGTAAGGTATCCTTAAAGTGCCATTTCTATTCGTACTTCTCGGGTTTATTTTAAATGTTGTAATAAACATTTCTCACACCTCATTAATCTTATAACAATTGCACGCAAATAATGGTCATACTTCTTTTGTGTCTACGAAGACTCACTTCTAATTATTGTTATTCATATTAATGTGCTAATATTTTTACACTATGTCAGCTATTTTTTAAATTTTCTTATTTTTAACTTCACTCATATGAGTACTATTTTTTTATTTGTTTAATATACTTGCAACCAAAGTTAAAAGAAAAAGAATTATTCTCAATTACATCATTCACATTTATTTAACCGTCTCTAGTACCTCACATTGCATTTGTGTTTGTTGTAATATTTGGTAATGTCGCCCCTTGCTGCATAATCCCCCTCTTTGGCATATTCTGCGTGATGACATCGAGAATTGTACTGACTATTTGTCCGGATTATCAAGTAATTATTAACGACCACCTACGCGGTTAAACCTAGTCAAAATTACTTCTACAAGTTATGGACCCGCTTGAAACAATGTGCTAAAATTAATAAAAAAATTAACTGTTGATTTGTATGTCGTTGTAGTAAATATTCCACTTGGTAATATAGCATGTAGAATTTCGCCATAAAAACATTCAACATAGAGGATTATTTTGGAACTACATAAATAATTATTTTAGGAACTTTTCCAAAAGTAGTGAAGGAATTAATTAAAAATATTATTTGAAGGCGAGAACGTTTTCTTATCAATTGACATTTCGCTTCATATTCATATTCATGAAGCTCAAACTGCGCAATAAGTCTGGAATAATTTCGCACGTGCTTTTGTCGCTGTTGGGATTTTATGTTGCATTAATTTGCGTATAGATCTGGATACAGCAATTCTTGCAGAATGTCAAAATATCAAAGACTACATCCCCAGAATAACGACCAAGGAACAAACCCCGGAAATATCGAATTTCCTGGAGATGAAGAATGGTTGGGAGCAAGTTTGCTCTCATCTTCCCTTACAGGAATCAAATAAACATACCATTTGCTTAACAAAACGATCAAAAACTCAAAAATTAATTTGAATGCAGGTTTGAGCAAAGTTAAAATTTTACAAGACGTGGAAATAACCAACAATGCTACCAAGTTGTTTGTGATGAATATAAGTATCAAATGAAAAAAAAACGCAAAAGCAAATCTTCAGAAAGGATCTTCTAAAAAAAGAACTTATGCTGCATAAGAAGTTATGCTGCTGCTTTCAGCACCTCAACCAATGGTACTGAGGCACAGTACGTAGACTTGAATGCTTCCATGCATATGACAAAACAGGAATATTTTTTCACATATGTATAAATAGTCATCGCAACTTAAAATCAAGGAGGACATCGTCTATCAAGACTATAAAAGTGGCAATTGACAAACAACTTTCGGTAAAGAACTCTGGTCAAGTGAAACATGACGTGTGTAACGATGAAGGGCATTACAATAACATCATATTTAGAAATAAGTAATATGTACCAGATTTATCAAAATATTTATTGTCGGTTGGCCAAGTTATTAAAAATAGTGGTCAAATAAAGTTTAATAATACCATTTGCTTAACAACAAACATCATTTTAAATCAGAAAACTTAGCTATAGCTAGTATGATCAACAATATATATAGATACAACATATATAGTATTGTTGCATACGTATCGAATATTGACAAACGGAATATTTTCCTGTGGCATCAGCATTTGGGTTACCAAAATCTTAATGACCTAGGTAAGACTGTAGAAAATACTGATGGCGTGCATGTATCTGAGAAAGATAACCGATCTAAATATACGCTACTAAATCTAAATATACACACTACTTAAATATACACTAACGCGATTGCCTCGTAAATATAAAGGATCAAAACCACAAAAGTACTGTACTTCGTGCGCTCAGATATTTGTGGTTCTATGGAAATTGCATCGCTCGGTGGAGCGAGATGCTTTCTGATTTTTATTGAAAACTGTCCAAAAAAGGTTTTCTTTGGAGTACTTACAGCAAAGGAAATCGTAAGCGTTCGAAAAATTCAAAGAACTTAAACGCCAAGTTTGAAATCAATTGGATGGCAGCATTAAATATATCCGCTTAAACATCGTGCTCAAAATTAATCATTAAAATTCCGGAATGAAATATTTAACAAACATTCCAGAATTAAATATTTAACAACCACCTCATATGTATCTATATAAACTGGAATAGCGTAAATGTTGAACCGGACACTAGTTTTAAATCAACTTCTCAAGCCGTACTGAGCGGAAACAGTAAACACGGCCGCCTATCATACTTATGTAACTCCAACAAGAACAATGGAATATAAAACTCCAGAAGAAGAACGACAAGAAAAGAAATTAAACATGAGTCATCTAAGAGTATTTGGCAATATGAGGTATGAAAAAGTGTTCCGTCTCCTAGAAGAAAAGGTGATCCCAGAGTGAGGAAAATAATTTCTATCGGATGTCTTGTACCAACTCATAACATCAAATCAAGAAGGATAGTAAAGGGTAGATATGCGATGTTTCTGAAACCTCCGCTATAACAAATAAATTTCCGATGAAGCTTAAAGAGACAAAGTGCGAGTCAGTTTTAAAGGTTCGCCAAATACATAAAAGTCGACAGAAATAGCTATAGGCTACGAGTTTCGCAAGGAATACAAATCTTTGAACGAATCCTCGTCATGTCAAAGCTAATATTCACCAGATAAGAGAATGAAAAGTACGAGATGATTAAGTAGCCTGTGAGTATTTAAGTTTATATAGTGATTAATTTTTCCATTAATTTCATTTTTAACCATGAATTTTCTAACTTATAAGTTAGAAAATTCATGGTTACTCGCATGGACTCCACTTATAAGTTAGAAAATTTAAAAAATTAAAAATACAACTTATAAGTTAGAAAATTCATGGTTACTCGCATGGAGTCCACTCGCGTGGACTACCTCATGATAAAAGAAACTATCTTCTGATCTCTAAACATATTATACACACATTTTAAATATAACTTTGTTACTAAGATTTCACGGGTCCTGTTAATTATTGGTAAAGTATTTGAGTGTGTCAATCTAAAATGTACAGTTCATCGTTTGTTTTTTACTTAATTTCTTTTAAAATTACAGCTCCAGAAGAAAACCAATGATTTAAAAAATCTCCATCTATTTTTTAATCCATTCAATTTAAACTTACAAAATAGCAGTAGCCTATTTAATATTTTGCCTATTTAATATAATCTAATGCTTAGGAAAAAAATATGTGGAATTGCAATATCGAAGTTTTTATTTAGATATATTTAGGTCTTCTAAAGTTTTGACATAACAATCGAACTATGTTCTAACAAATTTAAGTTCTACATTTTATAAATTCCCTTATTTAAAAATTACTTTGCAAATAAATACTATAATACCTCGTGATATTTGATCAGCTATAGCGCCGCTGGTACACAGTTTCTCATTCCAGTGGCGCTGCTGCCTGTCATTTGTCTGTGAAATTTCAGCTACGCAACAACAAAAACCACTCCAGTCCCGTTCGACGTGCCATCGGAAATTAAACCTGGACTCACGCCCTACGCTGAATCGTCAAAAACTGTAAGCATTTTGACCAACGCAACAGATCGCAACTCCGATTTCAATACACGCATTAATTATTAAACTTATCGAAGTCCCTAATTAAATATTCACTTTCTAAATCATTCATATTTTCCTGAGTCTGCTACAATTTTCTTTTCTGTTATACTACTATATGCATGTCGATATTTTCATAATATGAATATATGCTACTAATTAACAGTCATGTTGTTTCGTTCCAAAAAGAAAGTTTAAATATGCAGAGAAACTTTATCCGAAAACAATGAGACGACCATTCGAAGCAATTCGAGAGGAGCGATGAATGATAATTCTCTCTATAAAAAGGAAATCATTGTTCAGACACTTATTATTGCTCTTTTATTAAGACAAATAATTACCTTTTCCGAAAACTCTCTCTCTTTCACTTCTTATTTTAAACTCCAATTCAAAGTTTTAAAATGTTTGTACTTCTGCTGCAATGAAATTATAATTATTTTGCGCTTCGCTTTATTTGTTATAATTGACTTTGTTGAACGAGAACTTTTAAATTGGTTTGGTATTGTTTGTTAATGATATTTTGAAGCTTTTTTATTAGTCTCACTTCTCTCAGTCTATCAACATTTATAAAAATGACTACATTTATTGATTAAAGCTTCATATCCGTATAAATAAAATTACTTACCCTTAATTTACAAATATTATCCTTTTTACTTTTCCTTAAATATGTGATATTTATGTTAGGCTAGTTTGAAGCATTTATGGAGACAAAGTTCAAATTAGCCTTTTAAGGAAAAATTTTGATTAATAAATGTTCTTATTTTCAATCAATCAAAATTCAATTAATAAAGGACTGAATCCTTTTGTTATTCTCAAGCATAAATCCCACAGTTATTGCATATCATTCCAGTTTTACATATATATACATATATATATATATACATATGTATGTATATATATATATATATATATATATATATATATACATATATATATATATATATATATATATATATATATATATATATATATATATATGTATATATATATGCCGTGATTATAAAATAACTGCATCCATATTAAATTCATTCATAATTTCTATGCTTATTCATTTCACTCGTTTTACGTTGTCTTTTTCGTAGAAATGTCACGAACAGGAAATATTAACGTTACGAGCTTGATTAATGTTCATGATTTTGAGCTATTTATAATTAAAAAATGAAGTATTTCAGACATCAATGATATATTGACTAAATATAGGCTATGGAAATTTTCATGGCGCTAAACTTAAAATTTTTAAATATCATTTGAGCATATTCGGAAAAGAAAATAGATTATGAGTATATCACGATGTCATAGATTGTATGACGAATTTTAACATTAAGTAATCATGAGATACGTTCTTTAGTTAACTTTCATAGTCCAAAAATATTTAGAATATTTTTTTTTAAATCAGGCGCCATACTGTTACCTTAATTCTATAGTTTTTTTCTGTTTCCCCACTATGTACCTGCTACAGCTATATAACTTTGAGTACATTTTATTTTCGGAAAAACTTATTAGTAATTTATTTAAATTACATAACTTTCGGATATATGTTCTCTAATGAGTTAACAATAAGACATTATTTTATTAATATATAAGCTAATGGATATTTGTGCCCGAAATTCCTAATATTCCATAAGTTTTCTTATGTTTTGTAGGGTGGTGAAGGTACTTTAAATTCAATAAAACAAACATTTGGAATATCTACTTACCCATGAAGCCAAAAGAAGGATATATCCAGATAAAAATGTGTCCGTTTCAGTTAGCTAAGACAAGACATGCTTAAAAAACGTCTTTATTCAAAATTAGATATAAGACTTTTAGGTAATTGATATTAACTAAAACCAGGCGTCATGAATTAAATGTTAGACAACGAAATTTTAGTAAGTGCATATGTGCATATGTGTGTGGGAATGGATGTTTGAGCAGGAAATAGAAAATAGGAGTTACTGAGTTCAATCTATTGTAGCAAAATATTTGGTCCAATAGTAATTATGAAGAAATTAATTAAAATAAAATAGGAAGAAAGCACCTAAATAAATTATTAATATCATCCACACTACCGAACGCGATTTTTAACTATCGATTTCCCTCACATCGTGCCTTACAGTAACGTTGCCACCATTCTAACCCTGCTGAATACTACGTCATTATGCCAAGTAACCTGGTGGTTCTGAGAAAAGAATAGCTAATTTAATGTATAAATAAATTTTCAAAAGCAATACAGGAGTATCTGTTGTACTTGCTGTAAAAAAATTATTAGAAATGTAGAAGAGTCGCTAAACAGTGAATAGCTACATATAATTTACGTTCTTGACATAACTCTGTTATAAATTTTATACCGAACTTGATATAATTTAAACTTTTAATCACATGATGTCGCTAATAAAAGGTCATCTTTGTTTCGATGTTGGAATTTTGAAAGTTCATTACGTTTCTATTTTAGTGAGTGCATCGTACGAAGATCTGGAATTTTAACACTCGATACCCAAGAAAAAATAAAATAATTACATTCTGAAAACCGTGTTTACGTTATTATAATTTCTATTTTTCTAGACCTTTTAAAATGAAGCTTTTTAAACTATATTTTAGAAACTAAAAATAAGATTGATACCTGAACAAAATTTGGTGTATGTGATTTTAGATACAAGCCAAATTTATTAATAGATTAAATGAACCAACATGGTGTACTTTGTATGAAAATTGGCATAAACTTAGTTAAGTTTTTAAAAAATATCTACATTAATGATTAATAATGAGTAGCAAACTTTCTTATCCGCTTATTTATGTATTTATATGCGACCCAATTAAAGCGAAAATTTTTAACGAAACCAATACAATTTTCACAGCAATGAATATTCTGTTTCCTGTGCCAGCATAGCGATATTTAGAACACTCTTTACTTATGAATGTACTCATCTGATAAAGGGTTAACGTTAGGATCAATTATTAAACTAATAAAAAAAGGACGGAAGAAATAGATAAATACATATACGGAAAATATATATTAACAATGAGATTAACATATTTCTGTCCAAGTAAAAGACAAAGAAAACTAAGAAGCATAAATATATTTTAACGGAAGAAAACGTTGCAGATACATAAAACATGAAAACGAATTTAGTTTTTTTAGGAACCTCTAGTAAAATTATGAAATGACCTCTTTAAGAAAAATTTCGTTTTATAATTGAATATAAAAGGATTTGGATGTAAAATAAGCAAAAAAAATTAAACGTGTATTTACAATAAATTTTATCAATAATACAATTGATAACACTCTAAAAATGATGCAATAATTGCTGTGTCATTCATTACAATTAAGCATATTTTAGAACTGGTCAACACGTCAGAAAATTACCAGAGGGTTCATAAACAAACTTTTATCTACACGAAATATTTTCAATTATTATTCAAAATTGGCCAAAGTACAATATGTTCCCTTACGTCATACGTATAAGTAATTTTATATAGGTGCAATGTATTACAGAGTTTGTTCAGTTCTAATCGGACATGTTTTAAACATTTTAATCAAGATAGACAAAGAAAGTGATATAAGAAATATAACTTTAAAATTTATAAGTAAAGCCCTTAAAAATAAAATTTTATTTAGTTGTATGGCATTAACCTTATTGCAATGTACCACATTAAAGCACAAAAAAGAGCAAGCTTTTAGATATCGTAACCTTTCATTAATTTTTGGCTACATTTGGTATGCATTTCAAAATTCATGAAAAAAAATTCATGAAAATAGATTATTTCTTATGTACTAGCAAGGATAAATACGTGGAATATATTTTAATTATTTTTTAGAAGACAATTTCTTATCTGTAAATTTTTCAGTTAAACGAATTTTGCACACTTAGTTTTGCATTTTACACAATATGTGTACAATTTGGGGAAAGTAAAAAGAAAAAAAATTGCACTTGGGGTTATTCCAGAAAACCTCTACCACGTCAATTAAATCAAGTATATTTTCTGAAAAAAAGCGATCAAGTATTATATATAATTCTACATAAAGTATAAACGTGAACGTTTTTGTAGTTTGTCGTACGATAGTTAATAAACCAATAAAATATTTTATAAAAGATTTCCAATTTTTTTGGTCGATTTTCATCAAATTAAATTAATCATGGGTATTGAATATATTTGGCGTTAATTTTGTAAAAATTCATTATTCACAATTAAATGAAACTACGTGATGAAGTATTATTTCTACTTGCTTTAATTTCTTTGCCACGACCTAGGTTTCATAGTATTACAACATCTTCAGGTGGGATATTAGCAAAGATAGATCTTTGCTAATAGCCCACCTGAAGATGTTGTAATACAACGAAACCTAGGTCGTTGTAAAGAAATTAAAGCAAGTAGAAATAATACATCACGTAGTTTCATTTAATTGTGATTAATCATAGGTATCAAGTTATATGAAAAACTATGATATATACTGTGGTGTGCTGATCTTAACTGTACTATATTATCCTGTATTGACTATACTATATTATCCTTATTTTTCTGTACTGTAATGTACTATGCTGTACTGTACTATGTTAATGCTAAACCACATTTTTTAATAGGATTTCACCTGCAAACGCTTGAGAGAATGAGTAAATTAACAATTAAAATTGCACACGAATAATCCTGATTTTATATCATTACTCCAAATGGCTCAAAATGCGTTTAAATTATAATTAATATTCATGACCTTTTATCGTACCGCCGCAAGTTGTATTGAATTACCTATGTGTCAGTTTTTAGTGCATGTTTATTTATGATACAGCACACCTATCAACTGAGGCAAGCGTTATTAATTTATAAGCCTAGCCCGTTATATATATAGTGTCTTGTATCAACTTTCTCTAGGCTTGATATTGGCGTAATCATAGATAATCACACAATATTTCATTCTATGTATATCAAAAAGAATTAACATAACGAATTCAACAAACTATACTGGCAACTCTTTGATCGTAATATAGTTTAACTTATATTGATATAAAGACCAAATGAGTACGTGTATATTTTTATTACTTTACATTCATTAATCCTAATTGTTCCTTTACATTTTTAATGGTATCTAGTGAGGTAAAGGTTTCCCACTTTGGAATGTTATCTTGTTGATTATTTTATAGCGTTATCTCACTTATTGTTTTATAAACATAACTTACATATTTTGTTGTGATGTTTCCAGGTCGCTCACCTATAAACATCACAACAAAATCACTAGCTCAGGTAAGTAAATAATATAAATAAATAGTTGTAAAAGACACATTGATTGTTTTATGTAGACCTTTCTTTTTCGTTGTGAAAAATGGACACAACAATTTTATGTCCGTACAGAATCAACTGAATTTGTATATTGCCCAGGACGGTTATGACGTGCGATCACTAAAAAAATGTCAAATATTCGGAAAAATATGTATAATGCTTAAACAATTAATAGTTATTAACAATATGTAGTCTTATAAAAACTATAATATTGATAATTCCGTACGATGATTTAAAAGAGAATAAGATCAATAGAGATATATGAATGAAATAGACGAATTTAAAAATTTCACGTTTTTTGTAGTATGCTCTGAAATGAAACGAAAGCTTTTATGATATTAATTTCTGAGACTTTCAATGCTAAATATTGATTTTAAATGGTTATTTACGAGTACTGTAATTTATTATCCTGTTTTTTATAATATTTATTATACTGTTTGTGTTTGTTTTATCTTTTATATTATTTATTGTACTGTTTGTTATTTGTGACCCCAAGTAATTTTATATTTCCCATCTGTTAATTTAATTGATTTAATTACCTTCCTAGCTACACTACTACCTTCCTAGGTATACTAGCTAACGAAGATCTTAAATTATGTCATTTGGACGCATCTCAATTTATTAATAAAAGAAATGTATCCCTGAAATCGAGTCTCGTAATATAATTATTGCCATCACACTTAGGTAATTTAATTTGAAATAATGGAATGTAACTACAAGTGTCCAAATTTTAAAGCATTGATTTTCAAGAAATAAGTCATAATTTTTGTACATATCAGGTGAAGAATTTTAGGTAATTTTTTTCGACAATAGTTAATATATTAATGAGTCGAAATTGAACAGAAAATCTTTACGATACATATTCATCTATACTGCAATCTAAATGTTATATTTAAAATTGAAATAAATTAATTTCTCCCTATGTAACTTCTGATATAGAATTTTTTCCGTAAAGACATTAAATTGTTATTTTTATAAATTTTTAAATAATATATTTAAAGTTGTAATACGTTTTTATATTTTCGTTAAACTGACTTTATATGAGAGTGTTTTTAATATTTAAGCTTTTTAATAATCTGTTCTCCCATTCATTTAACGACACATCATCTAATTTATTCGCACACATAATTAAATTGTTCTAACTAATGAATTAGATAAAAATAATAATAAATATAAAATCGACCTCAAATCATTTGAATAATGATTTACGCTATTCAGGATTGCAATTTTATTTCAATTTGAGCAGAGATACATCGAAATCCAGTGAAAAATCTAGAAAATTCCGGAATGAAAATCAGCAAAGAATAAAAATATTATTTATTATCTTACAGCTTCGAAAATAATGATAGCAGTAACCAAGAATTAAGTTTGGGTTTAATTTACTATGATTACAACAAATATTTTACTAGAGTAATCATTTTATCGGTTACACGTGAATAAATTATCTAATGCACAATTATAATTTAAGCCACATTAACTTAAAAACGCACGTAATTCTAATTTATTGACGATGATATAATGTATAAATGATATAGGACTAAACATGAGTTGGAAAAATATAATATTTTCTAAATGCAACTTTATCAAATTTATGGTATTAGTTTCTAAAGTTCCGAAGTGCAGGTTCGTGTCCTCGACCGTTTATATTATCAACAATATGTTCATATAATATGAAATATTAAATACATTTGAACAAAGTTTCCATAATATGAATTAATTAATACCCAACGATTATAAAGTAATAATTTGCGTCATGAGCGACGCTACTTAAGATACAGGATCAAGATGAAAGGGAAGTTAAGACTATTTTGACAAGGAGTTGCAGCGCCCTTTGCCCTGATTGACCGCTCCATTTCAATCGCGGTGCAACGTGATTGGCTGGATCATCCCGTTAGCTCATATTCCATAACTCTGCTCTTATTTTTCATAACAAATAAAATTATTGTCTAAAATAGGGTGAAAATTTCTCTAAAATAAACTGACAACTCCCAAATTATTGAATAAGTTTTTCTAATTTTTTTAACGGGTTACATTTAAAAGAAAAATTTTCAAAAACATAATATGTGTCTTCAATAAAACCGGTTTTATAGCGAGTTTTCCTTTGCATATTTTTAAATTTTTTATATACGTTGACCGACGTAAATTTGACTGAAAATTTTTTGTAATATATATCATTGGAAGTTTTTGGAAATTATCTTTCTCTTTAACACTGTTTAGTAGACTTTAGTATCATTTAGTTAGTATCATTAAACTCGAAGTCCAAAACTGTCTCACTATATTTACCATTGTATACAAATATTATTTTGATAGGCCATCTTTTAAATCAATAAAATTTTTATATTATTTATTTACGTATTAATAAATAGATGTGTCAATGTTTTAAAATATTATTACAATAGCGGAAACACATTCAGAAAGACATAAATAGAAATTGCTTATCAATAATTAGTATGATATTATCTTTAATTATATACGTACATATGTATATACTCTCAAAAAATTAACTTACAGAGTAGTCCAAAAAATATCGTATTTTTTATGAAAATCCCTAAAATCATCTCTAGATTTCTTCTTTGATCACTTTGACTTCATTATTTCAAATTTGTTAAAATTATGTTGCTTGGTAAATATTATATTTGTTTTGTTTTTGGAGTTGCCTTTAAAATGACATTTAATTAAATAAAAACCAACAATTTTATTTATATTAATCACGTAATTCTTTTTGTTTAATTCTAAATACGCGGATAGTTAGTATGAACAGACGCTCTAAACAAAGACAGATTTAAAGAGATACGGAAATACAAAGACGAAATAGTAATAAATCCCTTTTAAAATACTAAACATTATGTAAAATGTTATTTTTGCGAGAATCCTGAAACTCATGAATATGCTCTACAAAACGGATTTCTGTTTGAATAACGAAACGCTTGAAAGACGTGAATATCGACTTAGCACCTTTCATAATGTATATATAATAAATCAGTTGTTTAGTGTGAAAACTTGCTCTTTTCATAATATACGAATATTTCAGTAGGGTATAAATATTTCTTCTCTTTATAGCATATCGATAATGAATTAGCTATAATGTAACAATTTGTTTAGCTTAGTTTTAATGGTTGCAGTTTTTGCTTTATTGCAAATATTGTGTTGATAATATTAATAAATTCGCGAATGACGAAATTCATGAATTTAATATTTTTAATAACCAATATGATGTCAACCCACTAATACCTTTTTCGTAAACTAAAACACTAGGAGCGGAACTTAATGAAATATTCCATGAACATTTCTTCGAAAATATCTTAAACGTATTGAAGTAAATTTCATTCATACTGGCAGTTGTTCTGGAACAATAATTAGTGTACGAAAAAAATATACCCTAATATAATCGTATATATCGCATTTGATTCAGATCCCTTAGTATCGTGAAACAGGGTTTTGTAAATTAATTAAATCGTGAGTTATTTACAATGGCATATACTTTTATCTTATGTATGTAAATTATATAAAGTCTAGTTTAGTGTAAAAATGACTAAAGAATTACACGACGTAGCGACCGTCATTTAGGAATTTACTCTGCATCCGTTCATCATCCAAAACTCTATAAATGTAACATGAAAAAATATGAAAATCTTAAACCGAAAAAGAAAATATAAATAGTTTAATGTATTTTTAGATGACAAGGAGCTTTACTTCTTTACTCTAAACGATGTATAGATAATCCCGTGCTCATATCACGCAGTGTAAAGAAATACCTGTTATCCGAAAGTTTATACGACTTTAAATAATGAAGTTACAGAACCCTCTTAATATGAACTAAAATCACACTTTGCAACGTTTATTTAGTTTACAGTTTTTATATTTTTTCCTTCACCTTTCTTACATAATATTGCCAGTAGAAATCCTAGTATCCTTAATATATAGATGAACCTGTAGTCAACTGCCGCCATAAAGAAAGTCAAATAAGGATCCGTATTGAGATGTACAAGACCTTCAAGAATGTAGCACAAACCTAGTATTAGCGTCTTGCTTCCATTTAGTAAGGTGGTGAATCCGTTAATTACGAATAATCCATTATGAACGGTCGATGAGGCCTCTTTCGAAATTTATTTTTTGTTTACAATGTTCACCCTTATTCGTTTTGCAAGTATCCTTCATTACACATTAACTTTCATATTTCGTTTGCGTAGGGCTCATTTAAATTAGTTTATTTACCTGGCTTTTCAAAAATAACTCAGTTAACCCTAACGCAAGTTTCGTGTCGTCTTTGTGCTCCTTCAATCGGTATCCAAAATCATTAAGTAGCTCTATTTCACAGAAATTTCTGCATCTTTTTTGAAATTATTTTTTTCGTTTTCTCTCATCCTAATTATAAAAAAAATAATTCTAATAGGTTCTTGATAGGCGAGTAGTATGGGGTGGATGTTAGCTTGTTCTAAGTGTAATTTAATCAACGGATATCTTAAGTCGTTTCTTTTATTTAATAAGCGGCATATTTGTGATGTCAATAATAAGCATTCTTTGTTAGAAAATAATAATTCAAGAATTGTACATTTATCCTTGTTATATGCTTACTAAGTCACGAAACACGCATGGTAGTCCATTGAAATGTTTCATTTTTTTGGCCCTAGCGTGCGTTTTTGAGAGGACGCAATTTTATTGTTTATATATAAGGCCCCTCCCTTACATATAAACAATAAAATCCCTCAAGAAAAGCTTAACTTGAAGTTTGTGGTGTCACACCCCTCCAAACTCGACCGCCATCTTGGAAAAAGGGGTGAAATTGTTTTTAGCGTTTATCAGGTAAATTATTGGGCATATAAAAAAGTTTTAATACACTTCTTGTTGCAAATTAAATTCTCTACAACTTTGATTTTGTAACTTTTTGTCGTAAAATCAAAAATAACAAAGATATTAAAGAAACACGATCAAAATTTTTGGACAAATTTTCTTTTGGTCACCATAACTTTTTTTTTGATTTCCCAAAAAAATGACATCAAAGCATTTTTGTAGAGGGGTTTCTAACGAAGCATTTTTATTACGTACTTTTTTCATTATATTCATTAATTTGGGTTTTACAGCGCTCCGAAGTGAACTCTAATTTTTCCTACTGATAAGTATAAATATATATCAATAGTATGGCATAGGTTTTAATTATTTTTTTATTATGTTCATTATAATATTTTTAATTATAGACATTTCAATATTGTTATTTATTAGTTACTGACTTAAAACTTCATCATAAAACCTTGAAATTATTGAAAATATTGATTTTATGTGGCTGTATGGTAAAGCACTATGAATATCAGTGGATGGAACGGCTTTATGATCAAAGTTACTGCTGAGAAACCTTTTCAAAGAATTATAATTTTATGTTTGCCATTTATAAACGCTCCTCCAACAGATTACGAAACAATTTTAATATCACTTCTGCTTTCTATTGAAAAATGTAAAGCCTCCAATCAAAGTACGTGTATTGTGATATTTGGTCAACCGCTGTATTGGAAGGCTCGAGACATTACCGCTGCTGCTGATCCTAATGCCGATCTATCGAAAGTCGTAGTTCGATTGGGTGGGTTTCATTTGCTCATGTCTTTTAAAGGTGGAATTGGATACATCATGTCTGGCAGTGGACTCGAAGATATTTTCAAATTAATTTATGCTGAAAACTGTGTTACCCACATAATGCCTGGGCATGAGTACGGTAGAGCTGTACGTGCTCATTTATTGGTACATTTATCGATAACAACAATAATAATGGACTCTACTGAATTTATTGAAGAAGAACGGGATTCTTTGGATGATGCTGTTAGTGACATTGATAGAACAATCATTTTAGAAGCGATAAATAATCCTCTATTCAAACGTATAACCACCAAATTTGAAGAGACTTTGAGCATGCTGGAAAGTAAAGGACCAACGGGACAATTATGGGTTCAATATTACAGGTTGGTCACTCCTTTGAAACATTTTATGGAAGCAGAATGCTCAGGAAATTGGACTCTGCACTTAGAGACTGTCAGAAATATGCTATCAATTTTTCATGCAAGTGGACATTTCTTATATGCCAAATCGAGTCATCTTTACTTGCAAGATATGCTGAATCTCGAGAAAATAATGACTCCTGAAGAATTCCATTCTTTCACTGTTCTAGGCTGTTTTACTATTAAACGGACTGATACATTTTGGAGCGGGATCATTTCTGATCAAACTATTGAGACAGTACGTTGGCGTCATGGAGTCACGGAATGATACGTCTACAAGATATCTGTGAGCAAGTAACAGAGTACTGCAACATCTCAATGGATACTTCGGAACAACACATTGACTACAGAGATTCACGCATACTACGTGTCAACGAAGACCTTGAAAAAATCGATAATTGGCTCGCTACTCATGACTTTACCTCAGATCGTCCTGAACTTATTTGTATTGCTAATGGAATTGTTGCTTCGGAGAATATAAATTATCATCGCGCCATTGAGCTAGGAGAAGAATTGGTTATCAATATCACAGGATCGGATTTTCAACGACTGTCATTTAATCGTAAAAGTAAGGTTCTTCCCTTTAGTGTTATGACAAGTTCTATTGAAGTAGATAAATCTCCTGTTGTTATAAATCCATTACTTTTATTTCAACGAATGTATATTTGAGAGAAACAGTCGGTGACACCAAACAATACTTGAGGTATGAATTAGCACCTTTTCCATTGGCATTATTTGCAGAGCATGGCATGAGAAAAGGTACAAAGTCATCTCTGTTTAATGCATTCGCACCAGTGGAACGATCCTCTAATAAGAGTGCCAGCAGTCATTTTGTCATCGACGGTGGTTTTCTATTACATATAGTTGTTTGGGACCGAAATTCATCTTTTAACAATATCACTCAAAAGTATATCAAGTATGTTCAACAACACTTTGGGTTCTCTGCACATATAGTATTTGATGGCTACTCAGAGGACCCCGATGTCGCAGGAACTAAATCTTGGGAGCGTTTGCGTCGCACGAAAAAATACCAGTCAACAGAAGTTAAATTCGATAAGAACACTGTACCGACGTTATCGGAAGATAAATTTCTTGGTAATGAGAAGAATAAGGCAAATTTTATTGAACTTCTAAAAAATTCATTCTCAGAAGTGGGTTTCAATGTCGATCAAGCTGAATCTGATGCAGACACCCTCATCATTCGCTCTGCTCTTGTTGCATCTTAATTGTTTGACTCAGTTACTATTATAGCTGAAGATATTGATATATTTATCTTACTCACGGCATTTGGAAGAAGCAAATCAAATTTATTCTTCTTGAAACCGTGAAAAGGACGTACAGCCGAACAATTATATTGTCCGTCAGGTTTTATGCACGGAGACAAATTGCGGATAATTTGCTCTTTCTACATGCTTTTTCTGTATGTGATACAACTTCAGCAGCTTACAACATAGGTAAACTGAAATATATTTCAACCCTGGAGAAACATTGCGAGCTAGAAAGTGGAATAGCGTTGTTCCTCAACAAGACAGTTGATCCTGCTTTGCTCACTATCATTGGTGAACGTTTTTTCATAGCTTTATATGGTGGCAATAAAGATGATGATTCTCTTAACAGCGTTAGATATAAACGATTCGCCAAGTTAGTGACAAAAATACATTTAATTTATCATTACTTCCTCCAACACAAGACACAGCCCCCTTTCACAGCTTCCGAGTCTACCATCACGTCCAGTTGTGGCTGGCTAATTACAAAGATCCTGAAAATTGGGACTGGAAAAAATGTGGACGAATATTAATGCCGGTGCAAACTTCAAAACCTCCAGGGCCCCTTGAGCTTATGAAATTAATATTCTGTCGATGTAAAGGAAATTGTGAAGTGATGTGTGGATGTCAAAAAGCAGGCCTCAAATGTTCTGCAGCATGCCTCCATTGTTCTGGGGAGACTTGCAGCAACATATTGGAAATTTCCAAATTAATTGACGAAAACAATTTTGAAGAAGAACTACCAACAATGATTCCACTTCCTTCTCCAGTCCTCTCTCAACAATTTAACTCTGAAATCCAATCAGTTCCTGAGTTGTTAGGCCCCTCAAAAAGAAAGAAAACACAGTAATTGTTAGTTTAAAATTGACCGTGGATTATGCCTACTGGGGATACCACGTAAAAAAAACGCGCCTCCAGACTCTACCTCGTAGGTGGTGGGGAAAAGAGACAATAACTAATAAATAACAATATTGAAATGTCTATAATTAAAAATATTATAATAAAAAAATTATTAAAAATGATTCCATACCATTGATATACATTTATATTTATCAGTAGGAAAAATTAGTGTTCACTTCGCAGCGCTGTAAAATCCAAACTAATGCATATAATGAAAAAAGTATGTAAAAAAAATTCTTCATTGGAAACCCCTCTACAAAAATGATTTGATGTCATTTTTTTGTAAAATCAAAAAAAAAAGTAATGGCTACCCAAAAAAAATTTGGCAGAAAATTTTGATGGTTTTTCTGTAATATCTTTGTTATTTTTGATTTTACGACAAAAAATTACAAGACCAAAGTTGTAGAGAATTCAATTTGCAATAAGAAATGTGTTCAAATTTTTTTGTATTACCAATAGTTTACCTGATAAACGCTAAAAAAAATTTCACCACTTTTTCCAAGATGGCGGCCGAGTTTGGAGGGGTGTGACCCCACAAACTTCAAATTAAGTTTTCTTGACCTCCCCCCCTCACATGTAGACAATAAAATTGCGTCCTCTAAAAAACGCAACCCCAAATGTAACTTTTCAATGGACATGGCATGATAAATATTCCCAGATACATTTCGAAAATTTGCCGTGTAACGACAAGCGGAGAGGTGGGCATGGGTAAACGGAGAGCGGTCCCCGGTAAGCGAGCGCGGTCAACGACTGCTCGTAAATAATAACAGACTCAAGTTACGGGTAACCTGCTCGGTCGCCTGTGGGTACAAAAGTTTACTGCTGAGTACTTAAGCATATGTCCGCCTTAAACATTGGAAGGGTGTGGTTGAAATCTTCTTATTTTTGTTATTTGAAATGAGTGTTAGTATTTGATCAGGTAACTTTAAAAATATAGTGCAGACATTTATATAAGATCTTTTTAAAACGTTGTATCTTGTTGAATTGTGCTGTTTAAAATTTGGGAGTGAAATAGTTAAGTATTTTATATTATCAGAAAAATTCCGACATTTTAAGTTTTGTATAAAAAAAATAAAAATGAGAACCTTAAATGATCACTCATATATCCACCTGTTTTCAGCTTTATGTTTTCTTTACAATTTTTTCTTGTCCGTCTGTAATTCTGTCCGACCATTTGCAAGGGACAGAGATCAAGAAGAAATTTGGCAGGTTTATACATAATTATAATGAAATATACAGTAGATAATATACTAACGTTTTAAAAAATTCATATCTCCAAATAGTTTGGTAGAATTACTATATACATTTTTATGTTGACAAGTGTCTAAGTATATTCGCGACTATCTCAGTGCGAGTGCTTTTCGTACTTGACAGGATTTATTCTCAGAATTTTTTAAGATTCAAATTGAAATTTGACAGAATCATAAAGTATCTTAACGTACAAAAGTCTCAATAATTAACATTCGCAAAATGTTTATGTATAGAGACTTTAGAGAAGATAACTATTGAATAAATACTTTAGAAAGTTTTTTAATAAATAGGGTCTCGATTTTTTTTACTTTCATGTAAAGTATGTAGATTCAATTGAATAGGAAAAGTCTAAACCCTTACAAAAGATATTTCAAAAATTTTGAAAAATTACATTTGGGTCTATTTAAAAAGGCCAAGAAAAATATGCCACCAACTTTTAAAGAGATGAAGTCAAAATCAGGAGGAAACAGCTTTACCGAAAATTTACTTAAGGTTTATCGGAAATCTGTATCAAAGGTTCTAAATTTCATAATTACTGAGATATTCGCGTTGTATTTATGCCGGTCAAAGATATACTGGGTAATGTATTTACGTGGTTAAAAATGTTATTTTATGTCTATGATGTATTACTGGGTAATGTATTTAGATGGTGTAAAATGTTGTTTGTAAATAGTTTAATAGATTACTAAATAACGGAAATACGTTAAGTATTTAATTACACCTAAGGCATCCTTGGTAATGTAAGGTATCCTTCTATTGTGACTTCTACTTGTACTTATTGGGTTTATTTTATAAATATTTTTACACTTTATAGCTTTTAAAATACTTGGAAGCAAATTGTATTCATTCTTATTTTTTGTTAACAAGGACTAGGACCTAATAGTTACTATTGACATAAATAAACTATTGTATATAACCGATATCAGCCTTTTTTTTTAATGATGTTATTTTTAACTCCATTCATAGGAGGGCTTATCATATTGTCGCCATATATGTTAAATATTTGGCACCATTTTTCAATTGTTCATTAATCCTTTGAAATCAAATTCAAAAACATTCAAAATATACTCAATATACTCATCAAGCACTGTACGCTTAAATCTATTTGAAATAATCGAATGCATCTGGGTATTTATTTTCATGCGCTGCTTGGTTTATTTAAATTAAAGTTTTTAAAAGTTATTAATGAAACAGTTAAACATAGAAACAAAAAGTATGAAAATCTGATTGAGGAGGAATAAATGACCAATTATACACTGTGAGTGATAAAATAAGTGTCAATTACAATGAAAACAATTAAATTTAAAGGACGTAGATTCGAAATACAACTAAAGTCTTATATACACACACATGATAATGCGATCGACTTATATTGCGGGTAAGCTTGACCTTAACTGTCCTAAATCCTTGTTTTGACCACTTGCCGTTGTAATGGAAATATTTATATGGTACCAAATTATCAAAAAAATATTTCCTGTATTTAACGAGTCTGCTTTCTTCCACCATGTCTTTCTTACTTCATTCTTAATTAATCATCACGATGGTTTCTCAAAAATGTATTGTTATCGTAAGCTGGAAATTAATACAGTGAGAACTTAAGGAGAGATCTGAAATCAAGAACACAACTCCGTTGCTATACATTCCATTCCGATCACAGAGCAAATAGAGTACCTTCATTCATTTTGCATATCTTATTATTTTTGATAAAAAACTCCCAGTATTGTAACCGTTTCCTTAAAGTTTCCTTAATCAAGTTTCCATGTCACATTCCAATATCACGTTTCTTTAAAGTAATAGCGACCTTGCTTTCAAATCCGCTTTAAGTAGCATTCACAAAAAAATACGTCCAACGACTAAGAGAGGAGTTTAAATACTGCATGACTGTTTAAATATGAAACACGAAAGGTAAAAAAGGCCTCAGCCATGTGTTTGTTACTTAATTATATAGAATATATTTGGCGTTAATTTTGTAGAAATTTATTTTAATTTAATTTATTAAAACTAAATGAAACTACGTGATATAGAATTGTTTCTACTTTATTTAAATTCTTTACCACAATCTAGGTTTCATTGAGTGATAATATCTTCAGGTGGGCAATTTCTAAATAAAACTTGAAAATTATCATACTGAAGATGTTGTCTTACAACGAAACCTAGGTCGTGATAAAGAATTTAAATGTAGTAGAAATAATACTACATTACGCAGTTTCATTTAGTTGTGAAAAATTAAATTACTTTGTTACATTCTCCTAAAATTCTGCCCAAGGAAATACCCTGCCCTATTAAATTTTACAGAGATTTTTCAGAATAATAAAGATACGTTCCTATTGAGTACCAAATATAATTAACACTGTATTAGTATTTATTCCATTTGGCGAGAGTTTTATTTCGTGTAATTTTTATTTGTTTTAGTTGTATTAGTGTCACTTTTCCTTTTGTTAGTTCTATTTCCAAATAGATTTAGTATCAATAGATCGAACACTGAAAGTGGAACTAGAATAATCATATTTTTCAAAGAAAACGTTTTATATAATACAAAATGCAATTCTGTAGTAGAAATATTCAGCATAAAAGCATTGTTTTTGTGATAAAGAACGAAAAAGCATATCTGAAAGACTTAGTGAAACAAAACGCGTTTCCTAAGAACATAGATAAATAATCTAAAAGTGAAAACCAAAAACTTCAAAATAGCGTTTCAACAGATGACAGTTTATTTGTATGTTGTGGAATATCGAGGTCCTCAAAAATATTGTATTTTAGACATCCAGAAATGCAAAGGGATATTTTCAAAGAATTATACATTGATGTCTTATAAGACATTACTTGAGATCACAATACCGAAAACTATTTCGTCATATTACATAAAAAATAGAAAAATTCATTATTATAAAGTGTTTAATTATAGAAAACAAAAAAAAAATTCTTTAAAATATGGGAAGCAACTCAGCATATTGTAATGTGAAAACTTATCACATGAGTGCAATATTGAATCTCATCTGACCTACAGTTTAATAAGTACACACTAATTTCTGAGTTAAAAATGATATGGAAATTAATTTAAACAGAATTATGATGATATTGTGGTTAGACTTGGGATAATAAAGGTCATAAAATGGTGTCTTTTAATCTCACTGAAAAAAGTCGTGAAGACATGAACGGCAAAATATAGATGTAAAGATTAAATAAAAATAAAGTTTTAAAAAATAATACGCAATAAAGAAGTGGCTGAAAGCATGCATTTGATAATATGTCCAATTAGCAACTTCAAAAATAAATTTGCTTATTACTATGTCCTAATAATGACGTCCAGTTTCGTAGTTCCAGTTCTTGGTCATTTTACACTAAAGTAGTTATGAAGGAAATTTGGGGAAAAAATTAAAATTCATGCAGCAAGATAGAAAAATTAATTTTCATTTTAGAATATGTATATATATATATATATATATATATATATATATATATATTTATATATATGTTTATATTATTTAATATTATTACTTAACATTATTTTTTTTACTTTTATTTTTGTATTGCACAACTCCACAATGAAACGAAACAAAGGAAATAAAAAAATTAACATAACCCTAAAGATAAATATGCATGCAGGCTGTAATTTATCTTTTACAGACGAAAATTCCTTTTTCCTGGAGGGTTTAAGCATATTGTTCAGTCATTGTAGTTATAAATTTATTTTGGTCTTGTATTATCATGCATCCCGAATTCGTCGCTTAATACTGTAATCAATTTTGGGCTTAAAAATCAGATTTTGAATGTAAACATACATTACACATAATCATCCCCAAAAGTTTCAATTAATAAATAATTTATACTTATATTCTATTATAGATGGCATTCTAATAAGTGTATTTATTTTGCTGTCACATCTGCCTATCCAATACAATGATACTACTTGAAATTTAGCTGTGGATTAAAGCAAATGGTTCACGTAAACACTTAGAAGTAAAAACTTGGCTAAAATTTTAAATTAAATCGAAAATTACGTCCAAATGAATCCCGAATAGTTGGCAAACTAAAGTAGTAATTATTGGCCGTGAGTTCGGCGGCATGACCTTTGTCATAGACCATTCGGGATTAAGAGAATTAATTGTGCAGGGTCTCTACACTAACAATGAATTAATTCTAATAACGAGTTAAATAAATCAAATTATAATTGGATGACCAATCAGGAGCATTATTCAAATATTCATTAGTGTGGTAATTGAATGGTATTTGCAACAATTACATACAATCATTGCATATTTTTTGAAACGAATGCAGTAGAGAGAGAGTTATGAATTTCACAGGCTATATATGTATATGTATTATATGCGAGTAAGTTCGTTCCCTCGTACAAACTAAACTATTAAAGTGATTTCAATAGATGAGGTGTTTTTAAATTCACTTGATTCAAGAAATATCCTTGGGTGTATAACATCAAGAATTTCACAGGCCACGTATATATGTACGTATGCGAATATGGCAGTTTCCTTGTATAGACTAAACTACTAAGTATTTTCTACGAGTCATTATATTTGTCATGATCCAGAGAATATATTAGATTATATAACTTGATGTATTTTAGAGGTTACGTATGTATTTATTTTGTGCTTTACAGTAATTTTTTACGTAGTCGGGCATTAGTTTGTACTGTTATTCAAAAGTCAACGAGTTTTTTACCTTTTTGAAATTTATTTTAATGTAACCAATTAAAATGATTACGTGCTTATTACAAGATACAATTATCACAATTGTCGATAAAACATTGAAAAACTTATTTTCTTCTAATTAAATATTAGGTAATAAAATATTACATGAATTAATGGCCTATAAGCAAAAATCCGTTACGCTCCAATTCAATTACAGTAACTATTTACTGCAAATAAAAAGACTTACTATTAAAACCCTTTTAATTTCGCATTTCTTCATGACGTCTTTTGATAATACCGAATAGGCAGCAATAAAGTAACGCTATGCTGCAATTTATTGATACGATTTTTTCTTTTCACATAATTTTATACATAATTCCTCTTGTCTATTCGCCAATAATACTTTCCATAGGTATACTTTCGTAACTCAATCACAGGTCTTCTAGGATTCATAAATATACAATTTTTTTTACCTTGGTTTAAATTACTGTTAATAAAATGTTTAGCATAAGGAAAAAGTTATAGGATAAGGATTAAAGTTCCGTAATTTGAAAAATGCATGACTTTATAAACTCACTTACGTGTGCATCTCCCGGTGTGTCATAGCCTTTATCTCAGAAACAGGTTGAGGTAGAAACTTTGGTTGTATTTGATGTAATAATAAAGCACATTAACAAGAAAATATTTCAGACGCTAAACTAATATATTAAGTACTCGAAAAAAAATATTCCACTCGGAGTGTGAGGTGTCATTTGAAAGGACTAATTGTGAAGGTTTCAATTTTTTTACAATATTAGTTAATCTATTTTTCGAGACAAACTGAAAAATCTAAAAAATATCCCGCATTCCTTATTTCAGAAACTGATCATGATACAAAGCCAACCCAGGTGTTGTAGGTAAATTTTAACAGTGATTCTAGATAAGACAGTTTATAAGATATTTACGAGAGTACAAATGTCTTCCCTATTTAGTTATATAATATATTATTTAATTGCGTCAGGTAATCCATATAACTTATGACTTGTCACAAATGAAGTAATCTTACTTTAAATTGGATGAAAGAACCAGACTCCTTCATCGCCGGTTTTATTATTTTTCTGCATTTAATACCGAAATTTTTTAAAATTCTGTACCATAATTAAACAATTTTCGCAAAATTTTGATCTCATGACAATTGAATGAAAATCGAGCTAATACCTAATTTGAATTAATGAGAACTAAATATTTAATATTACTGTTGGTACTGATAAGCGTTTTTATGTAGCGTTATAGACTCAATCAAAGATAACTCATCTTGCGGACATCATAATCATTGTTTAACACTACTTTCATCAAATATGTTATTAATCCATTTTCTCATAAAATGTAACAGAAATTCATATATAAAATCATTTATATATATATATATATATATATATATATATATATATATATATATATATATATATATATATATATCACCTTTCGTTTATTTATTTAACAATCATAGTTCTATCGTTATTATAATTTGTTACTCATTGTTTTTTGTTAACAATGACGTTCTTTTAGGTTGCTTGATATATTCAGTGGTTATGATAATAAAGACATTTTCATTGTTGTTTTTACAAATGTTAGTAATCCAACCAATTTTTCTTTCTTATATCAGCCTATTTTTAGACATGGATTATTATAAAGCTGTGAGAATTGCATTTCAATTGGCTTAGTAATTTTTAAGTAACGCGAATACAAAGAAACTAAAAAAAATCCAAGAGACATATATTAAAAAAGTAGACCACTGTCTATCTTTTCATTCTATACATTAGTTTTTACCTGAAATTTGAAAAAATATGTCGTCAGAGGTAAAGAAAAACATTTAAACACGGTCAATTTTTTCATCCATTCAAACAAGATATGCCCACTAAATGCTACTATGTAGAATCATCTATTTTACTATGCTCCCACACTTTTCCCTGCAGTCAGTAAATACCCGTTTGCTAAACCATGTTTATCGTCCAGGTCGGCGTATATCGAAAGGAATACTTGGCATAGAATCACTCAATAAATAAGCCGACTTCTAGATTTCACGCTGCTTAAGCAGTGTTACTTCATTTTTATTACATTTTTATCACTGATCTGCCCCTATAAATTATATTATGATTATTTTACTCAATAATATTTCCTAATATATGGACTTTTACACGCAAAAATATTTTTTTTAATCGAATACTTGATTCTATGGATTAATGCGAACAAACAAAGGACGCAAACAAACAAGTTTTGCTTTTTATTTCTACTCTTTTCTTATGAATTATGGAGTGATGATACATAGCCTCAATCTTTCGTAAAATTACGGCTTTCTAACCCTAAAAGTGTTTTTAAAATCGTATGTGAAATTCCTAATATTTCACGTACATATTAATCAGTATTTCATAAAATAACTAATAAACAGTTATTGTGTGATATCTTACGCTTACGATAGACTAATAATGTTGTAGTTTTGCAGACTTCCGTTTAATATTTTCTTAATATAAAGTTTCTGTAATAATAGGTCCAAACTTTTGATGCACTACCCTCCTATCACACGATATAATTTATAATCTATAACGCTGAAAATCCTCTTAGGCCTATATAGATCACGCTTATTTTTTTAGCTTAACCACCTATAGTATTTGTAATTTTACCATATGCAATCCTGACTACTCATGTATATTTTACATGATTGTTTCCACATGATAGGCGTAAGAAAATAATTTTACATGCTAAATTTTTGTAATGTAATTCTCAAAAATTCTCTGTAAGGAGTCTTCAACAAAATATTCCAATAAAAGTAATATTCTCTAGTTTGAAGAATATTGAAAATATTAATAGATTAAATTCAAGAAATACAGGTTGTCCAGTGGCAGATTTCAATGTTTGAAAAATTGTAAAAAAAAAACTACACCTCTAATACAAAGTAGGTTTATTTTAACTTTATAACACCAAATGCAGATTTCATTTTTTAAAAACCACGTTTTCCAAATGGCGGCCATCGAGTCTGACACACTCTTCGGGTCTAGCACGCATGTTTTCAAAAACGCGTTTGCAGAGCGACTGGGGTATCCTACTGACTTCGGCTCGAATATTTTCTTTAAGTTGTGTCACAGTGCTCGGATTTGTTTTGTAAACAACGGATTTTAAGTATCCCCCTGCCCTGCTTATTAAAATATTTCACGTACAACAATGAGTTGGTCCATTTTTAGGTTTTCGTATCCTAGAAGGGAAAACGGAAACCTTCAAATATTATTCACGTGCTTGTCTGTATGTCTGTCGCAGTGGTTTTTCTCAGAAATCGTTTGGGGTAGAAAATTGAAATTTACCACAAAAATATAAACCTACATATATCTCAATAGACAAAACTCCTCTCAATAGAAAAAAAAATTAAAAATTTTAGAGAAGGCAAGTTAAGTTACTCGATATTGGTTTTTTAATTCCATATATATTGTCCTATTCTTAATTATGTAAAAAATATATTCCCCTCTCCCCTTCATTCTGGAAACTACTCAATCTTAAATTATTATAAAAACTTTTGGGTTTTTAAAAGCCCATGCTATGTTTTTTACTAAAACTAAACGATGATTTTAAATTTAATAATTTTTTTTATATTCCTTATGTTTTTACAAAACTTATACTACTCATATTTTTCTCATTTTTAAAGCCGATTTTCTCAGGAACTATGTGACGTAGGAACTTAAAATTTGGTGTAGTAATAAACTTTAGTAACACAAATATCTTGTGCTACCAACTTCTTAATAATACTTTTTTGCATAACAGTCAAAGAGGAGAAAAATACAGGTCTCAAAGTATATTTTTTTCTGATTTGATATATTAAAATCAAATCATAAAGGATTGTCATTTGCAAAAATACATCATAATGCCATATTTTTTTAAATTACTGAGCCTAAAATAATGAATATAAAAGAGTTTTGAAAATCTGATGAGAAGGTTAGAGAAAAATCATAGTAATTATCCTAGATCTCATAATTTTTCACAACGTTTGTAACGTGGTGAGAAATTAATATTTGTAAGTAGTTTAATAAAAATACCGTATATGTTAAAATGTTTATAAAAACCACAATATTAACAGAACTGTCGTAATGCTCTTCCTTGTGCTTGATACGTTTTTTTTATGATACATGGATTTATTAGAAAAATTATACATTATATTTGCTACCTTACATTTTGCTTATTTTATTCCCATAACGAATCTGATATTAAAAATATGCCTGCCTCTGCATAAATGGATTTAACTCAAACATTGCTGGAGCTATTGACATAAATTTTACATAACTGTTATAAGTTGTAACCGTGAGTCTAATTTAGCCTGTACTTCACCTTCGTTTCCCAAACAGTCACGCAGTTACGGTAATGAAAATGTTACGCAAAAAATTTAAAAAGTCTGTGTGACTTTGGGTAGCGGCGCAGGGTTTAAATTAACTATTGGTGTCTTATATAATAACACAAATATAAAGGCAATAAAACTCTGCACTTGCATTTCGAAATTACATGCGTATGAAATCTCAAATTAAAATTAGTAATATACATAGAAATAAATATTTTAATATTTGAAGAAAGAGGAGGCAATTCGAAGCAATCAGTGATCAACGCCGTAAAGAAGGAGGTTAAGAAGCCGGTATAATAAATGGTATAAGAAGTAAATTTTTTAAGTCAATTATATATAAATCGATCGGCTGCAACCTTTTGCTTAGCTTTATTACGGGCGATGATTTTAACAAAAAATAACATAGATTAATTATATTTTTCGTAATAAGTTTAATTTTTATTACTTGTGTTATAACTCCTTTAGTTTACATTCCAGCAGTAGTTAAAATAAAACGGTGGCAATAAAATTGAATGATATATTGCTACTGACTTATTAAACTCAACTTTATGTGGTGGGAGAGCAAAATTGAACATGGTTTTAAAAGCAAATAGCGTTTAACGTAACAAAATTATATCGTGTCGGCTCAAACTTAATTCTCTAATGAATCCACGAATTATTACTTAAAATTTTTAATATCGATATCGATTTTCTCAATTTCATTGCCAAACATGTAATATTTTTCTTTATTAATTTTTTTACTTTTTCGTTTTTCTAAATTTTTTCATATTCTTTAACCAATTTACATTTTTTCTTTTGCTTATTTGAAAGTAGCACATAACAATTCATTTGTTCCTTACAGAATTTACTATTTGTCTATTAGAGTACTGTATTTCATAGATAAAATAATTTACAGATTAAAATTATTTGAAAAATAAAAAATGTATAGCTCAACGAGAAGGATATAGATATTTTGTATTTTAATCCCTTTTAAAATTAAAGCTTGAGAGGAACGAATGTGCATTATTGTCGGAAAATTCTGTAAAGTCTATTTCCTAATTCACTAAAACAAAACTTATAAAATATATATGTCATGAAGAATACCCGTTTTTGTATTATATTTTAGATGATTGTCTCTTTTTATATAATTTATATTTTAAGGAAAAGCACTCTTAGATAATTACATCAAAGTTCCTAGTTAGACATATTGTGACCAAAATTAATGCACACAAATCATTCTCGATTATAGTGAATTATATTTGTTTACAAGTTCAGAAATCGTAACGTGCAAATTTCGTTAATATTTTATTATTTTCCTTATTTTAAAAAACACTGTGAAAATATATTTTTCAACTGCAATTTTTTAAAACTGCAACTTTTTCTTTTTTTCGGATCCTATATGTAAGCACAGAACTCGCAGCGTGCAAACTTTTTCCACATATTATTAATTCACTTACTAAATCGTTTTGTAAATATACTTTTCAAGGGTTTGTTTTTAAATGAAGGCTAATTTATCTTACTATTCACATGACCTTATTAATTCAGGATATCACGTTTAATTGTAACGCCGGCTATTATGGAATGATTTTTGTGACCCAAACAGCGCATCGCCACAGGCATATACCTCCTTATATTAGTGGTGTTGCTGCCCGTCATTGGTGTGCAGCATTTTAAAAACACCATTCCAGCCCCATTCGACAAGCCATTGGGAATCTAACCCGTAATCCCACCGTTCGCCGTATCGTCAAAAGCAGTAAGCATTGTCATCAGCGCAATCCATCACTACATTGATTTTGATACACGTGTCAATTAATGAACTTATCGAAGAAGCTAATTTAGTACAAACTTATTAATACATATCATTTTATGTGTTGAAAAAGATTCCTCAGCCTTAATCATTTATATCTTTTTTAAGTTGGCAACAATTTTCCTAGTTAATGTATATGAATAAACATACCGCCAATTATGGTATTAATGAAGTATTATAAACGACACTAAATGGGAAGTCATTTATATAACTTTTAATATAAAATTTAATATGCCGATAAATTTTACCTGAACACAATGAGATTCTCATTCTAAGTGTTCCGCAGAAATTAATGTTTCATTAATTACATTGTGCTGAATAAACCATATAATACTTGCGGAAAAAAGAAAATCATAAATCCTCTTTGAACTAAATAAATAATTATCATAAACTCTCTCTCTCTTTCGCTCCCTATATTAAAATAAAATAAATTTAGAAACCTTGGTTTTTCCATTGCAGTGATGTTATAAATAATATTTCTTTCGCAATATTTACTCTAATTGACTTATTAAAAGGGCAGTTTGTAATTTGTTACCTTTTTTCAGAATCAACTGATCGGCTTTAAATTTATATATTGCAGCTTTTTCGTTAGTGTCATTGTCTTCAACCTATCAACTTTTTTGTAAAATGGCTACATTCATCGGATGGTATTTTTTCTTCTTATTAATATTCCTCATTTTATATTTTCTCAAAGTTTTTATATTTATGTTAGGTTAGTTTTAGGTATCAGAAATATCTGCAAAAACGAAGTTTAAAATTTTGACTTTTAAGGAAAATAATTGCAATATGTTGGACGTATCAACTTCAGTTTTAAGAATATCGATAAAATTTACGATTTTAAGTCAAAGAAATCTTAATTATTCAAAAATGAAATATTTTTTATATTCTCAAGTGACAGTTATTGCATAAAATTCCTTAATTTAGAATGGTGGCTTTTATCGAATGATTCAAGATTGAATTTCATATTATAATGATTAACATCACTCCTTTTTAACTTATTGATCTTTTTATATTTTCGCACTTGACTCGTTTTATATTTTCATCAAGAAGTGATATTTCCACTAAGCTAGTTTAAGTTATAAGAACAATCTATATAAATGAAGTATTAGTTTAGATAAAATACTGCTTTTTCAATAAAAGTGATTCGTAGGAATGTCAGGAGTATACCATGTTCAGTTTTAAGAGCGTTAGTAAAATGTATGATTTTAGATAATTTAACTTGTAAATGTATACATATCTCTCTCTCTCTCTGTATATATATATATATATATATATATATACACATATATGTATATATATATATATATATATATACATATATATATATATACATATGTATATATATATATATATATATATATATATATATATATATATATATATACATGTTTATATCGAAGTGGATAAAATAATTATACGATAGTATTATGTAAAACCTTACTCATCATTATGCTTGATTTATATAACCACAGTTACGGTACATTACTTTTCATCGGAGAACATTCACCTCGGTAGCTAACGCTGGAATATTCTGACTGTGTAAAGTTCAATATTAAGAGTACATTACTCCCGACTCAAAAACGATTCTAAATGGTGATGAAAGCACGCTACGCGGGAACGGTGCTAAGGATTTTAATTTTAACACTGACGTGTCTGCGTACTGAGAATGCTTTCTCTATGAATATATTTAAAACGCAAAACTATCTTTGTTTCATCCGATGACAGAATTATTCTGTTTGAATAATTTACTAATTTTTAGTATTTCAATTTATGTAGCTAGTTAATTTATTCTTCGTTAGCGACCCGTCTTGGATTCTCACGGATACACTAAAGGGTAGAGAGATCAGTGTATAAACATTTATTTACATAAAGTATTGAGTATTTCTTATTTAAGAGCCAAAACGAAGGAAAACTCCTTATGGGTACAATTAAACTATCTGAATAACATTTGTTGATGTCTTTTTTCCATGAAATGAGTAGGACGAAAAGGGTAGGACCTTTATTTTAATTAACAAAAAATAAAATTATATGCCGCTATTTGATGTTTGTGCACCCGTTTTCTCTCCTTCGTTCTCCCTTTCCATGTTCGAATGATTACTTTGAACGTCGTAATAATTTGTGTTTCTACTTTTATTTCCTTCCAAAACCTTTTAATTTCTCTTAAATTATCAATCCAAATTACATAGTGTGAAAGCTTTAATTGGCTATGATATTTATTTTTTTACATAATGACCCTTACCGTAGCCTATCATTAAAAGTTTAATGTTTTCTTTATTAATTTTTAATTTATAATTTCTACTACTCAGTATGTCTTATATAAGAGCAAATTTGAAGGGGATAAATAGAGGAATAGTGTACGTAATAGTATTCATGTAATTAGTGGAATGTGATGCATTTTTATTACTGAAGCCTGCAGAATATTACTTGAATTTCGAAAGTAAATTAGTATACTGCAATATAATTTATTTTCGAACAATTTTCTATAAATCGTTGTAATGGAAAAAATTATTCGTTAGGTCATTCGTCGTATTATGAGAACCAAAATAACTCAATTGAAATTATTGTAAATTATAATTATTAATTATTTGTGGTGGTCATTATCTTCGCCTGTTTTTTTTCTACGTTAAATGAAATAAAGATTAAATTATCAGTTATTATCTTGGCGTGCACGGCAGCTCGAATTCAAATTACGGATTGCACAACAGGCCACTGCCCCCTCTATTCGAAGTTATTTTGACACCACAATAACTCAGCTCTAAAAAATGTGGTGGGTTTCACTTTTAGTAAGTGTGGAAGTTAATGTTGGTCTATAGTATATTTTAAATTTATATCCACACTAATAGCCTAATTAATAATATTTATTTTAAAAATTTTTAATTTCATTGTTTAATAACACGAAGGTGACAAAGTATCTACTCACTCACAGTTATAGATTGTTTCTTATTTATTATTATATTGTCACGATATTAGATTTATTATATTGTCACGATAGATTATTTCCAGAAGAGCTGAAAATTAAATTTGGTATATATGATATTTGGGATGCTGATGGAAATTTTTGTGAATGATAGTGGTTGCAATTTTATTAGTTAATTTAGGTTAATTTTACGTGTTTTCTCATTTTGTGTACCACTTTGGTATATTAAATACACTTTAATAGTCAGACTAACAATCTAGAACTATGTGTAGACCATAGGGTTAGCTCCAGATTTACACTTGTTATAAACGCGGTCAAAATTTCTCTATACCGGAAATATACATCCCCGTCGGTCTTCAGATACCAAGTCACTGTTCAATTTGCAAATTTGATAGAAACCGTGTGAAATACGTATATACAAGAATAGTATATTTTGGGGCCGATTTCATAGTCATAATATAGTAATTCTGTAAGCCTATATTTCTAGAAGGGTAACGATAATAAGTATTATGATGTTTTGCGCTGGTCGAAATCAGTCCAAAAAGAGGCTAGAAAAGTGAACATAACTTGTTCTATAATTTTGAAGTTGGTAAAACTAAGTTCGAGATAACCAGTAGAGGAATCTATTGAAAAATTATACAGCATATACGTGGTATATAGTACAACTGTACCCAAGATTATAGGCTAAGCCCCAATAGTGAATATTACCTAATTGATATCAGATCCCCTGAATTCTTGTATGGCTAAGTTTAAGTCGCGTTGTCTAGGTTAAATGTACTTCTTTTGATTGATGAGTCCATTAATTAATTTGCGAAAAGAATTGGGCAGAAATCGGCAATTAGTGAATGATATCAATCCAGATTTAATTACAAATAAGGTTTGTTTTCTCTATTTTTTCAAAATTTTATTTAAAAAATATTACGAAGAGTGCATGATGTGATCAACTGTTGCGTATATCTCATATAGTGGAGAGCCACATAAAAAGAAAAACAGGAAAACATAAAAGATATAAATATAATTTTTTTTGAGGTCTCCTACTATTATTTTCCTAATAATAGTAGGAGACCTCAAAAAAAATTACATTAATGTGAAATCCTGATAAAAATATTATAGTAAAAGACATAGTTCCAAACACAAATTCCTGTTTAAAAAGCTGTGCGAAGGAGTGAGAAAAAAGAAGCCTAGTACGTAAAGAAGTTTACCGGAGGAAGGTAGATGATTAATATATACATTGCGTCCAGGCTTAGGGTGATTTTATATTCCTCACTATATGATAAATGATAAGAAAAAAGAAATAATGAATAGTTTATTTATAGAAAAGGATAATATGGAATTAGAGCAGATGGACTGCTCCCCATTTTAATTTAGAAAAAGTTAATAAAGTAATCGAAAAATATTAGTCTATAGAAAAAATTTCATTGCTTATTTCAAAATTAAGAATTACATATTTAAATACGTTTATATAGTTGTATTTTTACGAAGTATCTGAACAGTCTGTGTCAAAAGTAAATTTCCAAATCGATTGAGAAATTCGAGAGCAAAAGTTAGGGTATTATACAGATTTATGTATGTGTCTTGCATATAAAAATTAAAAACTTAGGTACAATATTTAATTACAATATTTTAAAACACTAATTTTATTCATCGACGTATATAATATATCACATATATTATACATGTAATATATTATACACGGACATGAATATTCATCGCCGTATATGTATATATATATATATATATATATATATTACATAATATATCTTTTACGGCATAATACAAAAATACCATGATTTTTTGGGATCTACCAGATTCAGTTTCAACCCCTAGATTTTGCAGGTCCACTTCAGGTAAAATTCTAGTAATATTTTATTTCTAGGAACTTCAAATGTTTCGTGGGTATGGAATAAAAAAGTATATTTTCGTATTCATTTTTTGCACTATATCTAGAATTATCTGACATGGAATCCTGAAGTAAATAGTTTTAAAACCTTATACACGTTTGTTTCAATTCATATTGAAAGAGGAAGTTATCAAACTTTAATGAGTAATTACGATTGAAAAAAAAAAATATTTTACATTGGAATTGCCTACTTAAAATGTTTCACGAAACGAAACTATGGAACACTCAAAATAAACTATTTCCAAGAAAGCTATTAAACATATCAGTGCATTTCCCAGAGCATACGCTTTCACGGCCATATCTTATAAGTATATACTCATATACGCTTATAAGTAACCACCTCTAGGAAGCTCCAATAGCCCCTAATCAATCACACAAAAGGTTTGAACAGAGCGATAGTTTATATTGAAAAATATATTTTATAAAAATAGTTCGGCAAATGGTTTTCCATTGTACGTATGGCAATATTGTTTCCTTGAGTATAATATTGATGGCCTAAACAAAAACTTTGGTGCTAATTAATTTTTATGTAATAAGAGAACCCAAAAAAAATTATTGCTGCCCGAATGCATTAAATATGTTGAAAGACAAAAACCGTAGGCAGAAAAATAAGTGAAAGAGGAAGTTAGTGCACGCTTGCTTTTCATATGCATGTATTTTAATATTTACGGGGGAGTTTTGCACAATAATCTAATCATTTTATTAGGGCACTTACAATTAAGCTAAGAACTTTAATCGTGTCATATAAATAGTATTAGTACATGAATGACAAATACAATCAGTTTTAAACCAGACTTCATTAAGTTAACACATAATTAGTATACCTAGAAATATTTATATTAAGCATAAATTCATTTCAAAGCTTTATAATTCATAAATTGCTGCACCGATAAAGCATTATACTCTGAATTTGAAAGTACTGGGTTAGAATTTCGGAGTAAATATTTTTTTTTCCTTTTTTAGACTAAGTTAAAACTAAAAGTCCTTCAGCCTCACTTATAATTTCAAAGTGACCAGTAAGTACGAAAAATGAAACGTCTTCTTGTTCAGACTCTTTATTGAGTCGATAAGTACAGACTCAAAACTATTCAAAAAATTTTAGATAAATAAAAAAATTTGAAATCATTACTGCAATTTTTCTTGATTTTTAAAACAATTACAATTCAAAGAAAACTTACATGTTGTTGAAAAGAGTATGTTTAAATTTCAGAGTCATCCGAAAATTAGAAGCGCTCTATTGGATAGCCTTGTATATAGTAAATAAAATGCAAAATATTACACAAAAAATCGGAAAACAATAGGAAAATCATTTAAAAAGTAATCTAATAGAGGTTTTCTTTTGAGATATTTTTTATCGAAATATAAGCGTATTGTGTCCCCAGAATCACATTGTTTCCGCACTTTAATTTATCTTTAGAAATTCTTTTAATATTGTCCATTCGTCACAAGACTGCTTTTATTTGATTTCGATATTTCTTATGATAAATAGTAACTCACCACAAATTTTCAAGAAGAACTCGTGCAAAATATAATTCAGCGAACTAATTTTTTTTTTTACAAAAACAAATATTATGAACATGTTTCTAATTAAGATATGTTTATATTACAGTCAAAAGTCACAAATATTCCACATCGCCTCATTTTTATCTTAAATTTCCTTGTCTTTGACAAAAAAATAAGTGCTATAACATTACTTATAAATAATATAAATATGAACATTTAAGTCCTTATTTTTTATATTAAATTTGTCCACATACACTCTTTTGCATAAAAAACGGGCAGTTTTAATTTTGTCCTATTATTAACAAAATATTATTTATTCAGAGGTTGTATTATATGTAATTGTTACTGGCAGGAATAGTGTATTCCAGCATATAAAAACGAACGTTCTATATTTGAAATTTATTCTGCTTGATTGAAAATTCTGTTTCTCTGACAAAAACGTATTGTTTGGTGGTAAATGAAATCCAACTCTTATTAAATTCTTTTTCATTTGCTACGTTTTATATTTTAACGAATAAATTTTAATTAAATTTCTGCTTTTTGCTGCATTAGTTCACTTCTGTTTGCTGTTCTCAGTATGGTTGAAAAAACGATAAGAACTAGTAAAATTATTGCTCTGCTTAAAGAAGCCTGTAGCTAAAGTTATGTGTCTCAGCAGTATACTGTGAGCCGTTCCACCGTCCAAAGGACCTGGCAACGATACCAAGAAATGGGATCCGTTAGTAGAAGGCCCGGTTCTGGAAGAAAACGGTGCACTGAGCCACGGGACGACCCCTTCATAGCCAGTCAAGCGCTACGAAATCATCAAGTTACGTACATGGATCTCAAACAGAGCACCTTGAGGACGTCAGCGGTACACGAGTAAGCCTATGGACAGTCAGAAGGAGACTTCATGCCGTCAATATACGTAGCTATCGCCCAGCTCGGGGCCTTACATTGCCCCGTGAGCATCAAGTTGCCAGATTGAGATTCGCTCAAAATTTTTCGTCATATACTCAACAAGACTGGAATAGGGTTTTATTCTCCGATGAGTAGATAAGTGTTGAGGATCGACGCCGGCGAGTCTTACAGAGACCTGGAGAACGCTTCGCAGAAGCGTGCTTTGTGGAAATCACCCCTTACGGTGGAGGATCCGTAATTTTTTGGGCTGGAATCTACTCAGATGACCGTACCGAGTTAGTTTTTAAAGAAAATGGCACACTTAATGCGCAAAGGTACATAACAGAGGTTTTTATTCCTCTTGCCCAACCCGCATTAACAGCAGTTGGAGGCGAGTCCATTTTTATGGATGACAACGCTCGCGCCTACCGCTCTAGAGACGTTGATGCGTATATGCAGGAGGCCGGAATTCATCGGTTAGACTAGCCAGCTAAGAATTCCCAACCTTAATCCGATAGAACACATGTGGGATAAACTTAAACGATGCGTTAGAGCCATAAGCTCAAGAAAACATTCAGGCTCTTAAAAATGTGATCGTCGCTGAATGGGAACGTATTCCTCAGGAAATGATAAGAAAACGTCGTCGAAAGCATGCCTAGCAGATTAAGCACATTGACTTTAGCTAAAGGAGGCCATACTCGTTACTAAATTTTCAAATTTTATGTTAAATTAATAAAAAATATTCAAAATATACTTTAACCATTTTTAATATACTAGTATAAAAACGCTCGCCTGTGGACTTAACATCGTTTTTTTTTATTTATTCGCATTTTTAATGACTGAAATAGGTAAAAACGATATCTCAATAATAAATAACAATATTCTCATCATATCGCCATATAAAATGCATCAAATAATAATAAAATAACTGATATGGTTTATTCCTATAAGAGTTTATTATGAAATGCAAACATTTTCAGTCTGCTACAATTATATTAACCTTTGCAAGAATTACACTCGCTTGTAATGAGAACATGGCTATTTACACAAATACAATTTACAACTGAATTAGCAAAACGAATACAAATTTATTTTAAAGTGAACATTCCAGGTGAAAAAAATTGTTTCTCTGTTTTATGTTATTTTCGTAGAAAAAGTAGAAATTTGCTCATTCTCTTTATCCTTCCAACATGATTAAACATTTAAAACAAATTACATTTCTTTGTGCTGTTGCGATAGTATAAATTCGTTTTGTTTAGTCTAATAGTCTCCTTGAACGAATGCTTCTAATTAGTGTGTTTATTAAAAATAAGGTAATCAAACATTTTATTTAATAAATTATCCGTTTCTATGATTTCCAAAAAAAAGTCTGTTATTCTCGCTCGTTGGTCTGTCAATTGGTAGGTGAAATGGCTATAGCTGTTCAATATAAAAATAGTATCAACACGTGAAGCTATCATTTTTGACATTTATTCTTCTATATATAACCCCAAGAGTTAATTGAATATCCCAGTTATAATTTTAAGATACCTAATATAACAATAACCACAATCTGAAATGATACAAAGCTAACGGAGAGAAGAAATGTAACAAGATATGAAACTCTACCACCGTTTGAAGTTAACCGGTATCTCAGTGGTGTAGACTTCAAATTTTATTACTCTTTTATTTAAAATCTGCGAATAAATCATATATTTAAATAAATTAGGAAATATGCTACACCATAATTCAGAGCCCGGCTCTTAGATAAACGATTTTTATGAACACAATAAACGTTCTCATAAAATATATTTTAAAAAAGTAATTTTGTGAAATTTCTTTCTACGTTAGAAAATAGCTGAAAATATTATTACTGAATAAAACCATTCATTAATGGTACGTTACTCCACAATTCAAAAGCAATAACAAACGGTCATGAGTACACGCTGTAAAAGGCGAACGTCATATAAAAGACAAATTTTCATCTTTGACTTTAATAATATTACTGGCTATTTTTGGTGTTACGAATGCTTTCTAAATGTAATCTTTAAGGTAATATCAATTATTTTGTTAGCATATCTTGCTAAGCTTCAGTATGCATTTGCTGATCTCTTATCGGAAGATAAATATGATGAGAGCAATATGATATGTTTGAGAAGTATACTGTTAAATAAGTATATATTTTATTTCTATAGAAATCAAGTAAATCGAGAAGTAATTGGAGTTTTACTATATACTACCAACTTTATCACGAGTTTTTATGATGTAATTCGTATAAATCAAGAAAATTTAAATAACAAATTTGTTACTAAAATCGAAGTTTTCTCTTGTAAATTTCATTTCAGTGAAAGTTTATCATTGTATTTTCATTATAGTAAAGTAAGCATTTCCATAACTTTTTTTTCAATCAAGTAGCTTTGAAAAAAAACATAACAGATATGTTTTTTTTTAAATAATATATTGACGTTAGAATGAATAAAAAATTCAAATTTACTTTGGGTGGATTAATATCCAGTCGCTTTGACTCGAAAATGTTTATTTAGGTAAAGCAAATTTTCTGATTTGGTTAGGTTAGGTTATATTAAACAGCGGGAGTTGAAAAACCGTTGTCATTATACAATTACTGCTATTTCAGTTAACAAGCCTTTGGATCTCCTTAAAAAAGGTAACAGTAAATTTTATCATATCTCTCTTCATAATTAAAAAAGAGCGTTAACGAAATGAAAAAAAAATTAACGCAAGAGATAAACGTTTTGTAGTTTTCTAAATTATAAAATATATAAGTAAATACTAGATTTTCTCAAAAATTGCGATTATTTCAATGGTATAAAAACGAGAAAAATGTTAGAAAAACGAGAAAAAGAACCTCTGCTAATTTGAAGATACATAAAATTTATCGTATCTATCAGAGGTCCAAATTTGTTTACTCTTAAAAATAACAAAAAGCGGAAAGTCGAACGATTATTGGCCATATTTTCCTAGTCTTGAATTTAATATAACATAATTTAGTTAGTTACAAAACATTGACTTTTTAAAATTTTACCACCATTTTAAATTTTAATAACACAAAATACACTTACACTTACAAAATAACATAAATCTGATTGAAATTTTTACCTATTTCGTCAAAAAAAAATTATTTACTAATACCACAAGAAAGGGGGCCCGGGCATAAGATAGTTTCTTATATTTTCTTTACTGTAAAATGACTACTCAAAACTAATTTTATATAAAATTAACTATAGTCAAATCAGTAAATCCTACACTTTTGAAATAAGTGTAAATTTCACACATAGTACTCATTTTTAATGTTAAACCTCATACATACTTGGTACCATATACGCTTATAATCAGAATAATGTACATAAAAGTTCAAACAATTTTTTATTCATCACGTAGATATTAAAAATGGAGATATATTTGCTAAGATAACTTTTATTATTAAACCACGTAAAGAAAAACTTCGGTTCTAATTGAGAAATGTATTTAACTTTTCTTGTTGTAAAGGTAAATGCAAATGTCCACCAAGCATGGCTAGTGGGGCCGCAATATAATGGGACTAATTTTATGACCAACTTTTTGAATACTTGTCGACAAAAAACCAAGATATATTTGCTAAAATAACTATTATTTTTAAACAACGTAAAGATAAACTTTGCTTTTTAAATATTTCAAGATAAAATAGAGAATACATGAAAGTTCAAACTATTTCTTATTCATCACGTCGAAACTAAAAATGAAGATACATTTGTTAAAATAACAATTATTTTTAAACCACGTGAAGAAAAATTTCGGTATTTAAATAATCCAAGATAAAATAGATGGTATTTAGCTTTTCTAGTTGCCAGAGTAAATGCAGTCGATGTCCCAAGGACGGCTGTGGGGCCGTAATATAATCAGACTAATATCATTCCCGACTTTTTTAATATTGACAAAGAACCGACATTCAATGAAATTGTTTCAAAATATTTCCAGCGACCAAATTAAAATAGATCAATTTATTTCTTTTATTACGAAAATTAGTTCTGTACGAAGGTTTGGTGCAAGATTCAGCCAGAATGTAGGCCTAGCTTTAATTCAATATTTTATTAATGGAGGGGTGATATTTATCTGCCTAACTTATCTTTAATATCGCTAGAAAGATCACATAAAATAGTTCAGTTAACCCTTTTTAATATTGTCGATCTTATAACCTGGAATCACTAATTTAATATTTATGGTTAGGGTAAGTTAAGACTAGGATTTTTTACTATAATATTGAGAAATAAATTGTATAATTATTCAAAAGAAGTAAATTCGAAATTAAAAATTTTGAAATCAACATTGTGATTATTGCTTGGGATAATGCTTTTTTTTTGGGTTAGCTAACCAATTGGCAAATATATTAAAACTCAAATTATACCTTAAATTGTGGTTCAACGAAACACTGAACAGTCATCTTGTACAAGGTTATTTCAAATATCATAATAAATTAATTATTGCTTGTACGATTTTTTTGAGTTTCTTAAACCAATGCTCATACTGCATATGTGTGATGCAAATATCTCTTTTTATTTTACTGATACTACTTGCAATAAAAGTAAATTTGACGGTGAGTTCTAAATGAAAATAGGCATTGCGTAAAATTGTTTTAGCTGTACAATATAATTATAAGCAATATAATTTAATTAATTGTCTGAAGAAATATAATAATAACGTTGTAGGAAGTGCAAATATGTTTTTGTAATGTAACTGATTCTGTAACTGATAGCATTTTTTTTTATATTTATTGATTGGCGGTTAATTTGGTTAAATATCAAGTTTAAACTGCGTATCTACTGATGAAATATGAAAAAAAAATTAATTAATTAGTCAGCTGAGCTTTCGTGAGAAAATAGACTTAAATATGAATTCTGAGATACTATTTCATAAATAATGTTTCACAAAAAATTAACAAGGTTCACGGGTATATATGAAATATCTGTAAATTAAGTTTTAAGGCTGTTTTTTTTCAAAACAAGTGATGGATGAAACTGTCAAGAAAAAAATATATCGTTTCAAAAATGTTTTCTTCCATGCCTCATACGTTTACTTCAAATGTAGAATTACTTTGTCGCAAATATGTTTATAATTTGATGCTAATTTTGCCTATATGCCAACATAAACTAGATTTTTATATAGCTTGTTTCTGTCTGAAGTTTTATCAAAAAAATAAGAAATAAGTCTTCCGAAGAATTCAAAATTATGTTATAAATTCATAATCACATCAAGAATTCCACAAAATGATGTATTTATTTTTTCCTAAGATATATTATAGCTACTATATTTCATTAGGTGCGCCAAGAATATATATTAATCTGATTGAAAAAAATTCAAAATTATGACAATGACTGCTTCAACTGGTAATTGATTAATAAAGAATAACAATAAATAATTTGAATTTTATTCTTACTCGTAATTATTATCCATATAACATAAAAAACTTACTAATATACTGCATACTTTTCAAATTTAAATCATAACGTTTATCATAAAATGGATCATATTTTACGGAATATATTCAACAGAGATATTTGATAAAACTATCACACACAATTGTGTTGATTTAGTCTTAGTGTGACATTTCTGTAAACAATATTATTATATTAGACAATAACTTCACGAACCTAAGATGAAAGTGGGAGTAGCTTTGTATTAGTTAAATTAGTGTAGTGTCTTTAAAAATATTGTATATCCAACTCTGACGCTAGTCTTCTTTATATTTTTACAGGTATATAATTAAAAACTGAATATAGGTGGTACACTAAAATGTTATTCCAATACCTGACAACAACAACCCCTTAAAATATTATACCAATGACAGATGTTCCTAATTTTTTGTTGGTTTCTAGAACCGACGAACGCATCATCAAAGAAATTAAAACGAGCACATCTATCCATAAAAAAATATTCTTGCAAAACAGTGTTTATTATTTTAGTACTTTGGTCATGTTGCCTTAAATATTTCCAACAATTTTGTAAAACTGACATTGAAATAAAAATTAGAGGTGAGGAGCTTCAACGAGATGAACAGACGAAATTTTTCAGTAAATCGACATTAAAATTCATGTAGAAGTAATCCATGATATATAATTCATGAATTATTAAAGAAAAAGACACAATCTTTATTTTTAAGCCACATACATCCAGAAGAAGAAATTCTCTAATTTAATATTTAGTAATATTAAAAAAATCATGGATTCATTAGAAGGAATATTTTGAAGTAACCCTAGAAACAACTGGAAATGTTACCAGTTTATTTCTATAGTCTAACACACTATGTGTACAAAAAATAATTAAAAAAAACAAATACACTTTAAAAACCATAACCGTCTAGAATATATTCCAGTTCATGTGTACGTGCAAATTGGCCAAATAATACAAACAATTTTAAAAGCTTCATTGATTGTAACATGTAGTTAATACTAATGATACCAGTGTTGATATTTTGAGGCCCATGGCCACATTGCAAACACACGAAGGAGAATTCTTACAAAGAGCTAAATCGGATGGACCGGTTCTGGCGACCTACATCAAATTTGCTTATCAGATCGCACCTGCCGAGCAGTAAACCGATTATTGCGATACAACAGACGAAATCAATTCTAAAGCAAATTTGGACGAAATTCATGATTGTTTCAGGAAACGCGAAAATACGGTTAGCGTAATAAGAAAATTGCAACACAGTTCTTAATAATAATTATAAAATTCCATAAAAAAGGCAATTCAAGTTTTACCATAAAATTTAGGGGTTATATTTGTTCAATAAACAAAAAAAGATTCTTTCTTAAATTCAGATATTAGGATGACGAATATTTATTGTTATATTTTTCTAAAGTCCAATAAGGTACTGACTTTTTAAATTTTAAGGCAGAAAAAAGTAAACGTGACATGTAATGAGAGATAAAACCTATAGACGCTAAAAAAATTTTAAATATATATTTAAAACAAAAATTAAGTATTTATTTTACTACATAGCAAGAAATTTAATAGTAAATTTCAAGAAATAATTACACACTTTTAATTGAAATAATATATTTTCAATACCTTTATTCCTCTAAATTCTGGGAATATTCTTTAATAAATTTACATATTATATTTGTGTATACTATTCTCGTAAAAAAGTTCTTAGGAACATTTGTTAATAATTATAATATCCTTTTCAACTGGGAGTTTTCCTTTCCAACTGGAGTTAAATAAAGAAACATTATTTATTTTCCCCTGAAAATGAAGAGAGGGTACGGGGCGGGGGTAAATGAAGTAAAATTAAAATTCCTCTCCATTGATAATAGTTCATTTTCAAAGAATGAATTGAAATATTAAAGAGGAAATCGCAAGTAATTAAATTACTAATGTTATCCCAATGGTAAGTAAGGTAATGGATTTTCGGTTAGCGATTTCCCTTACGTCGGGCGTGACAGTAATGTGGCTACCAATCCAAACCTGCTGAGTATTACGTCATTATACCAAGTAACTTGGTGCTTTTGAGATAAGAACCATTACATTGACCAATCATTTATTATTCATTTATTAACACTAAACTTATAATCACTGGATGTTGCTAATAAGATGACACTTTTGTTTTGTCGAAATTAGGAAAAATTGATTATATCCCTTTTGGCACATATGTGTAAAGTCCCTGAATTTTATCACTCACAATTCGAGAAAATAATAAAAAATATTTTTTCGAAAACTGTATACAATATCATAGTTTCTACTGAAATTATATCTCGAAACTTTTGAATTTATACCAACGCGTGTTTTTCTTTAAGTTTTCTTTCGTTAATTGAACAAATGTGCAAAATTATAATTTTTTTAATAATTTTATAATATTCTTTGTGCAGTCTGATAATATTTTTATGTAAGCTACTTCATAAGTAACTTTCACCTTTGGCTTATATAGGCAATGCTAAATTGGTAATACCTTAAAAGGTATACTTGCGTAAGCTAACCATATAAGTGAAACAAGTCCAAAACTTAGTGTATGTGATTTAAGATACTAGCCAGTGTTAATAATATGTTTAATGCAAAATACAAAGTTTAAACTTAGTAAACCGTGGGATAACATTAGTGAACTTTATAGAAAATATCTAATCCATGATAAGTAGTCGACCACAAATATTCTCATCCGCTTTTTATGTATTCATATGAAAAAAGTATTTAATTATACATCATTCAAGATTCAATTAACTCGTACCAAGTTATCGATATGAATAGAATTGTTGTGGCAAGGAATATTAAGCTTTCATGTGCCATTGTAACAACATTTCGAGTACAAAATATTAAATCCATACGGTCAATAATTTCATTTATGAAATCGGACGAAAAAAAAGGGATGAAAAAATACATGCAGAAAATACAAGTAAATTATGAGTTTCATATTTTTCTATCCAAGTGAAATATAAAGAAAAGTAAAAAATATAAATGTGTACCAAGATAAAAAAACGTAACAGATTGATAAAATTTTAAGAAAAACTTAATTTTTCAACAAATCTTTCTTAAAATTATTTAAGGATAACAATGTTTTTGTTTACAAATTGATTTTAAAAGAGGTTAGATGCAAAGTAAATAAAATAAATTAAAAGTGTTACCGTGGTATAAAAAAAAATATTTTTATAAATATCTACAATCAAATTTATTAAAAAGTTAATACATATAACTCTAAAAATAATGCAATATTTCTTATTTTATCCATTAACTGAGAGTTCATGAATTGTATCATCTACGCAAAATACTTACAACCATCTTACAGTTTATCACAATTTATTCAGTTCTAATCTGACATATTTAAAAGATTTTAGTCGACATACAACAAACCAAAATTAAAAGGTTATGAGAAAATATCTTAGAAACAAAAACTTTATTAAATTGCAACGAGAAAAAGGAAAAAGCACAAGCTTATAAATGTAAACATGTGAATTCATTTGGAGTACAGTTGGCGTATATTTTGAAATTTACATAACGTCATTTGAAACAAGTAAATAATATTCGCACGTTTTGTAATAAAAAACGGAATAAACTTTTTTAATACCTTATGAGCGTATAAATAGCTTTATACGAAGACAAGATAACTGCATTTGCTTCAAGAATACTAATATTACGTAGTTAAACAAAGCAACGATACATTTGATATCTTGAAAAGGTATCTTGATCTTGTAAGCGTTTTGACAGGTTTAGATGATATAGCTGCGAAATATGAGATGATTATCTATAATTATATTCATTCTGACTATCTAATTATCTATGAGATGATTATTCAAAATATGAGACGATTATCTATGATAACCTATAATTATAATTATATTAAACCTATAATTATATTCAGCACGTAGTTATGTCATTCAAAACGAGGGTAGGTAAGCAGGAATATATTATCATTTTCCATTTGCTCAATTTAACTTGTTGCTTATTGCGCAGACTCCATTGAAATAATGAGTCAATAGAACACTGGAATACCTTACTATCAGATCGGTTTATTTATATTGTGATATTCAAGAAAAGTTTTAAATTTTGACAAACAGAAGACAAGGAGCAATGCTGATAACTAAAGGCATGTCATTTACCATAATGACAAAAAATGTGGACATAAATTACTACTTTAATTTATACTATATTAAATAATGTGAGGCCGACATTTATAAATTTCAAACTAAACTTATTGCTTGCGAGTCCAAACGTAATTGGTAAAACATTTCACGGCAGTAGAAGACATTTCTGCTTCCAACAATTTGACTAGTTGAATATCATTGTTGACCAAGTCAAATTGTTTTTAAAATCAAAATTTTGATTAAATGTAGTACATATCTACTTGATAACTTGGATCCAATTCTCAAGTAAAATAGTCATTAAAATAGTGAGGCTATTACGTAGAATGCTATTGAGGAAACTGTGTTACCAGTCCGTCAGCTGGGATTGAATTTATAAATAGATACGGCATTGTAGAACAATTTCAAATACTTTATTTAGCAAATGTAGAACAGTTTCGAATTTATAATTTAACAATTGAAGATAAAAAGGTAACAACCAACAGCTATGGAGTTCAAGAATCTAATCTATAACATAAAATATTTAGTGTGCTGTCGGTCTCGAATTTTTTTAAATCGGACTTGGAACTATAATTTAAAACAATTACTTGATAAACAAATTAAATAATGTCCATCGTTTTTTGATGTCTGCGATGTCCTGATGGAAGAGCTCTATATGTTCATTGCTAAAACCGCCACAATTGCCCGGAAAGAAGTCTAAATGTGAATGTAAAAAGTGGATTTTCAGGCATATATTACAGCCGAATTCTTGTTATTAACAACAACATACTTTCAATAAGTTCAGCATACTTGTCACTCCCTTTATTTCCCAAGAAGTTTTTTGCCACCAGGCAAGAATCGTCCCAGACTCCTTTTACCTTCTTAATCAGAGTTAAAATTATCATCTTTAAATAAATTTCTTACTTAAGGATACCTTTCCTTATCATAGACTCACTTAATACTGAAAATTTCTGGTATAATTTTAAAGCAGTTCCATTTTTGTTTATTGCTTTTGCGAAATTTTTCATAAGCCCTAGTTTTGCATGCAATGGTGGAAGCAAAAATGTTGGTGGGTCAACCAAATTGTTACTTTGAACATTTTTTTGTCCAGGTTAAAGTGACTGACGATGAAGCCACGCATTTTATTATAACGCACTTTTATATAATGACTGTCCCATTCGTAAATAAACCAATTAAATTTCGTTTAGTCTAATTGAAGTCCAAGCAGGAGAGCTACAACTTTCAAATCTCCGCCAATTTGCCACTTGTGTTCATCACTCTTAGTTCGCAGCAAAAGGGTTTGATATTTTCATGAAATTCTTTTATATAGACTGCATGACTAATAAGAGTCAAAGGTATTTAACCATTGACTTTTTCAGATTTCGGTTCTGTAACAAATCGACTTTTAAACTTAACTGAGAGCTGGTTATGAAAAGTCTTCAATCATCAATCGCATATTAAGATGCTTTGGGACCAGGTGAAGACTACAGTAGCTGATGACTTATTTGTATATACTATGGCATTTATCTTTCTTCAGAAACATCCTTACCTTTTCCAAATATATGAGTTATCGGGCAGGAACTACAATCAGTTACGTAATTTGTCGATTCTCGCTACTGCATTGGCATTGCGAGGCGAAATGATGTTTTTTTGAATTTGCAGCAGAAATGAAGCGGATTGCAGCAGAAATGTAGAAACCAACTTTTATTCTGGTTTTTTATATCTTCGTTAAAGTAGTAAAAATAGTTTTTTTTTACTGTAAAGAACATTTTGTTTACTAAATATCAACTCACCATATGTGAAACAAAAATTGTCGGCATTTTTCAAAAATTTTAGAGATATTTTGCTATGAAATATAATTAATGTTTTTACTTTTAACACTTTTATAACTTATTAAAACAGAAAAGCGCTCTAAAATATAATATTTTTAACATTTGATTCTAACTTACTTGGAATCGTTAAAGTTGGAAGATATTAGTTGTCGTTATAACTTAATAAGGTACTTTTACTTGCCAACTCATGTTCAGAATGGGCAGACAAGAAGAAATTAGTTAAAATAATTTTGGGTACTTTTTCACTGTTGACTAACATAATTAGTACCCTCACGCATTTAGGTAATTCTTCCTTTTTTCGAAATCAATGTTTAAATTATTATATTTCTAGAAACGTTACATATTTTCCAGAATGAAGTTTTTCTTATCAGTACGATGGTTATACTACTTCAAACTAAGTTATTTAAAATACGGCTAAAGCTTAATGGCATATTCCTTACTAAGAAAACTACTTAAAAAAAACCACTTGCCAATTATAATTTTAATGTCACTTGTGGCCACAAAGAAGACTGAGGATATAAATAATATAATACTGACGTAAGCCAAAATAATTTTGCTGGATAGTTCAAAGTAATTCATGGCAATAGCTTTCCGTTTTGTAACATGATGACTGAAAAGATTTACAATTCCAATAAAATTCTTCTCTTGAATAGACTAGGATTAAAAACTGTCAAATCATTAATTTTTTTTTTCTTTATTATATAGCAATTTAAAAAAAAATTATTTGTGTTTTAAGTGATACTGATTTAATAAAGCGCGTGTTGGAACATGTAGAAAGTAGAACTAAGTATTGGTCTGTTAATCTTGAAATTGTATATGTAAAGTTAACCAAAGAAGTTATTTATGTTAATCACATACATACTTGTGTCTAATTATAAATATATAGATAGATAGCATGAACAGACGCTATAAAATCACCAGCTTTTAAAAAATATCGAAATGTTAAGACGAAAAAGCAATAATTACACCTAAAAATATGAAACATTGCAAACGAATGCTAGCATTTTTCTCCAAAACCGTTTGACCGATTTGGATACGGTTTTCGATAGAAAGTTTGTGATTTAACAGCGAAGGATATAAGTAGCATATAAGTTACATTTTTAACCCCTCAGGGGGCGCTGCAAAAAAAAATTTTTTGAGTCTAAATTAACAACTTTGTGGCTTTTCTTTATCCTCATCGATGCGTGATACACGTAACATGTTTCTCGAGCACTCTTATGTTTTTAATACTAGGATATTGTGTGACTTATTGCAGAGTTTTCTTTAATTTAGACCACTAATTACTACGTCGTTTAAAGATTGTACTCTACTAAGAGCCACATAAGCTTATCCTTTTTGGCGAATGTTTCTTCATAAGCTTAGTTATTAAGACTAATAATAAGAAGCAAAATAAAAATTTTGATCAAGCCCATGACAGCTGTAAATATTTTAATTGAAAAAGGATAACATAAAAAGCAATATTAAAAATTTTGGAAAAATCCAGGACAAATGTAGTAATTGTAATTAAATAATTATTCAATAATTTTTTTTAAAACCTACCGACTAAAAGAAGCTAAGAAATTATTAATATGATTATAAACCCAAGCAAATTCGTCGGAGCTGCCATCTCCTGCCTATGTCTAAAATTTTGCAGTTTTATCAGTTCGTGAGTAATTAATATTCTCTTAAGTGCGCAAATGGCTTTTCTATGTTGCTACAATGTAATTGCCATTGGAACCGGAAACGGCAATGGCAGCCCCGATAAATTTTCTTAGGTTTGTAATTACAAACCTTTCGGGGGTTTTCGAAAAAAAATTTTATTTAAATTTTTATATATTATAAAAGAATTTCCCTAAAAATATTAAGGGTCGTGTGGCCAAAATTACATAATTTTATCTAGGTCTAATTTATTAATTAAATTCCGACAATTTTTGGTCTATGTAGAGTACTTCCTTTATTACTCTGAAAATACTAAAATTGTATTATAATAATACACCGTAAAATATTGTAAACATAAAAACATGTTTTTTTAAATGAAATAAAGTTCTAATTTATCACTTCAAAATAGAGCGTATTGATAATTGAACCTCTGGTCTATATCATGCTGTCTGAAAAAAATATACGACTCTCATATTTAAATGCGTATGACTTTAAATATCATTAATGCAAGACCCTCGTGGTATAAATCAAACTCGCATTTTACTAATTTTATTTTGTTCATAGTTTCATAGGTCATCGTACCGATCATACATTTTTAAAACTGTCATTCCTATTGTTTCACATTCGTTTCACCTTGCATGACATTATTACCAGCAGACAGCTGGATAGCTCCAAAAATCTAGTTATTGTGGGTTTATTTTGAGAAAAATGCACTTTAGACCAATCACCGTGGCTGGTCAAAACCAAGTCAAGACCCTAACGTGCCTCTCAGTAACCACCACCATGAGAAAGGCCGAAGACAGATCCATATAGAGAGATGCATAACCTTCAGTGACAAAGAAAATGACAAGACAGATAAACTATCTTCAATTTACTCACTTACCTTTCACCAATATGGTAAATAGACTAATTATTTTTGTAAGGCCTGTTTCGAAATTTGTTTTTACTTTGCCATGCTCCTAATCCTCATTTGTTTTGGACCTTGCATATATCCTTCATAATACATCATCATCTGTTTTCTGTCTCACGTAAAGGAACGGCTCAAATACAAAAGCTTATTCACTTCCTTTGTTGAAACTCATTTAATTTAGACTAATGCAATTTTGGTTTCATCCCCTTTCTCCTTTCTTCGGTATTTAAAATCATTAACATGTGTTTTACGAAATATTTTTTAAAAAGTAAATTTATAAATTTCTCCCGTCGCTATTTTAAAGGAAGAATTCTAACAATTTTTACAAACGTATAATTTGACGTGCACATACCCTTGTTTCGGTTATAAGTTAATAAATGAATATTTTCGTAATTTAAATGAATATTTACGTAATTTAAAATACGCTATATAATAGTCTGTAAGATGTAATTGTTTTTATATGAACGTTTCATGTTATTTAATATCACAGTCTGCATATGTAAAAAAGATAATACGCATTCTTCGTTACTAAACTATCAATTCAAGAATTGTATGCTTATTCTTGTGCGTTTTCTAAAACATGAAAAGCATATAACAAGGTAAGTATTCCCAGATGCATTTCGCAAATTTACTGTATAACAGCAAGCGGAGAGGCTGGTTGGGGTACTTGGACGTAACATCTGTGACGGCGGCACCACGAACTATTGCTCGTAAATAATATCTCGCCCGTTTTATGTATACCTGCTCGGCCGTTTGCGGATACAAAAGTTTTCTGCTGAATGCTTATTTAAGCACACTTAAGGCGGAGCTTTGCGAGTAGTTATTGTGGCAGCCTTCTTGTCTTCGCTGTTTAAATTGAGTAAAAGTACTCGGTTTTGAGACGGTTAACTTTAAACACATAATGCAAACATTTGTAGAAACTTATAAATAACGTAAACTGTGTACCTAAGAAAATGTCTTGAATGCTTTGCAACCCGTGAAATTGTATTATTGGAACTTTATGGTTAAATTAAATGAAAGTCGTTTATTAACCGACTTCAAAAAAATTAAGGTTAGCAATTCGACCCGTACGTATGTAATATTATTGAAACTACAAAATACTTCTATTGTTATTTATTTTTAAAACCAATATACAATATTTCATAAGTGCATGCATGTATTTTTTCATGTATTTCTCAGAAATTAATAATTGGATTACAAAAATCCATTTTTGGCCTTAGAATCTTTCAATTAAAGCACAGAAAATTGTTATTAAAATCGTTTAAGTAGTTTAAAAGAGATAACTTTTTAAGTGTGTTACCAGACATTAATTGGATATACTATTATACTGTTATAAAAATTTCGGTATTATTGTGGTTAGATATAATTTAGAAAACCGTAATTTTTTAGTTGGTATAGTTAATTAATACCATTATATTTTATTACTATTATATAGTGATTGACATGATATTACATTTAATGGTTGACATAATATATATGATGAATTATTTATAATATAAGATTAAATGAGGAAATAAAAGTTAATTATAGAATACTTAAACATATTTAAAAATGTAGGTTGATGCCTACGCTGCTTAAAATAACGAAATAAATAATAAATTAAAATACGATTAACTAAGAAGAAAGAAATAATTTGTATTATAGTGGGTACAACACCGATCGATAATTCAAATGAAAAGTAGGTACTAATCTAAATATATATATTACCAATTTTTTTGAGGTTGGTGCCGGCTAACGTATCTCAAACTTTAATACTGAAAGAAAACGACCTCAAAAAACCTACTTAAGTTGTATTTACTTTTGATTTCAATTTTGAATTGATTTTGCATGCATTACAACACTTATTCCTTCTTCCTTTTTAGTTAATCTTATTTGTATTTATTATATATTTCCTTATTTTAAGTGGTGTATACACTTACCTACATTTTGAAGTGGGTTTAATTTTTTTTAATTTAATTTTTTTAATAATTGTAATATGCCGACTTTTGGATTCTGCACTACAAACAATAAAAATGGTGTCCTCAAAAGACCACCAATGCTTTCATTTATATTTACATAGTGAAAATCGCGACCTTCATAGTTTTGCCATGTCCATCTGTTTATCTTTCGATACACTTGTATGTTACAGCCATTTTACTTACAAACTATTATCACTATCAAACTTGTACACGAATCGTATGTCGTTTCAATTGAATCACCTAGTTCTAACGACCCAAAAACGACTTGTTTAGTCAAGAATTTTTGGTAGACGGTTCTACAAAACTTACTAGAATTTTACCTAAGGTTTATTTATGATTCTAAATTTGGTAATTTTTGAAACATTCGCGACATTTTTATGCAACTGAAAAATGTACTGAGTGGTAAATTATTGTGGTGAAATTTGTTATATATATATATATATATATATATATATATATATGTATATATATGTATATATATATATATATATACATATGTATGATACCTAAAATGTTAAAATCTTTAAAAAATATTTGTGTTCTTGGAGCCCCTCCAAGAACACAAATATTTCCGCAATTTCGTAGGGTATCGTTGAACAGATCTTTCAAAATGTACTGAAGTTGGCCATGAACACATTTTCAATATAAGGACGCGTTTTCAAAACATTAAACTTTAAAATGGTATTCTTGTTTGAGTTAAGTGTCTCAACTTCTGTAAACTAAACCACTATTTTTAAATGTCTACAAGAGTATTCACAATAATATTATAAATCTCGAAATTAAAAGGAAAGTTGTTGGTACGGAGTAGGCTCTACTAGTGTATCAGTAATAGTCGAACTACTTATGAAATATTGTTGGGCCTGTAAAAAGTTCAAAGAAAATTCATGGGAGTTACTCAAGTCAACTGGAAAATAAACTTTGTATTTTAAAATATAAACTTATCATATCACTGAGAGTTATATTAGGCAATATGTTTATTTATTTTCTTGATAAATATACAATATATATAAACACTATGTTTCACGCATTTGAAATATAACGCAAATAATATAGTCACGTTATGAAAGATTATTATCTCTGAAAAGTTTGACAGAAATATCTGTACTCTTAAATGTGTCTGAATCTATACACAGCACTCGTAATCAATTAGAACTTGATACGTTTATTATCAGAAATTTTGGAAGTTGGAACTGAAAATTGCAATCGATGATGAAGCATGTCAAGACAAAAAACAATTTATGTTTTAATTTCTTTTTATGGCTATATTAGAGCAGATAATGTTTTAATAAATACTTAAGTGATTTCAAATAGGGCTATAATTTTTTTTGTTAATTTCATGTATTTTATAAAGTTTCAATTGAATAAGTTATCTTTGTTGATTTAAAAACTGTTTGGCGAAGAATTCTTTGTTTGATAGTTCTACATAACATATTAGTAATTTATCTAAGATTGACCTGAACTTTTGAGATGTTCGCCATACTTTTGTATACATAGATAACTTGTATAGTGGGTTATTAAATTAAAAAAAATCTTTGAATGTACAGCCTAGGTATATATGTTAACTGCGAGTGTATATACTTCTAGAGTAATATACACTCGCAGTTAACAGTTATATTTTATATGTTGTGACAAACATTTTTCACATTACATTAATCTCATAATTAATGTCTGCAAATTTTATTATTTTTTCCTACATTTTATTAAGAACTCAGTCCCACTTATTACCATTAGTATTAATAGGTAAGTTATTACGTGTACTCGATATTTCGAATGCTATTATTCTTAAATAGATTCATATGAGAGCCAATCATTCTGTAGCCATATGTATTGATTAGTTAATACAACTTTTTGTGGCACCCTTGCGATTAAAGTTTGAAAAAAAATTTAAACTTTATCGATAACATTGCTTATATTAATTGCAAGTATTTGATCACATCATTTTGCATTAATTTTTTCAGTAAACAAAACTTTATATAAATTAAAATTCCTATGTATATGTAGTTTTTTATCCATAACGTCAGTCTCGTGAATTGCACAATTGATTCATTTGCTATTTAAAAAAAATGATGGATGCAACAGATTACCGTAGAGACAAGGAACAGGAAGTACAAAAGGAGGAATAAATGACAGATTGTATCCTACTAGTGATAAAATATACATTGATAACCAAATAAATAATTGGAAATATAATATAAAGAGTCGAAATATAAAAAAAATATTTTATGTGCACTTGTTATAATTCGGTATAACTTATAACATAAGTACGCTTGATCTTGATCAGCCTAAATCTTTTTTAGAGCCACTGTAATAAAAAGGTTAATATCCAATTAAAAATAAATTTCCAGTGTTTAACGTGACTTATTTCCTTCATTCTGTCTCTCCTACATCAAATTTGACGGGTTCATGTATCGTAATGTATTGATTCTGAGAAATATATCGCTGCATGGGACTTAACATTAAAAAAAAAAACAGGGAAAACTTACGAGATGATATTTGAGGTGGAGAACATAATTCCTTTGCTCCCAGTCACAAATGAAATAGAACACATTCCTGAATTAGCATAACTCTCGAGGGTATTTTATCAAAAATAGAAGAAATTGAAGAGGACATTTCTTTGCGTTTTCCTAAAATTAGGGGACCTTTCTTTCAAACCTGCTTTATACAGTAGTCACATAAATTATCTTAAAAAGCAAACATAGAAATTCATTTATCGATGGAATATAGATATTACCGTAGTCGAATATGGGATAAATATTTGTCACATAAATATGTCTCTTGATCTCATTGAAAAGTGAATTCAAGGTATAAGTGGTAAAACAGTAGGTTAAAGAAAGTTAAAATTGAAAAGAAATAATAAGCAATGAAAGAGTGACTTAATATGTACTTTTCACAAAGTGTCTTTTTCTAAATAGCAAAAGTACCGTTATATTTGCTACGCAAATAATGACTTCCAGTTTTATATGTATAAATTCTCAACATTTTCTGTTAATTTAGTTAAAAAATTAATTTGCGGAAAACAATTGATATTGGTGCAAAAAGAAATATAAATAAATAATCGTCGTGGAAAGTATGTATGAATTAATATTATTAAAATTAATTCTTTTTGTTTTGCTTAATTTATATTTTTATTTTCTATTGAACTACATCAGAAGAAAATTAAGTAAGAAAATTTAATAAGAACATTTCATAAAATTGCATTCAAATCTCGGCCTTTTTTTTCATACTGCAATTAAATACACATGCAGACTCTAAGTTACTGTCTTTAAAGATAAATTCCTTTCTCTTACAGGTTATACCTATGTCGTTAATTCATTGAAGCCTTAAATTTATTTTCGTTTTATATTTTTACCTTCCAAGCTCATTGTCTAACCAAGTGATAGATTTAAAATTATGTTCAGTTTAGTAATGATAGTTTCACCATTTAGTCACGTTATGTACATTGTTAAAAAACCAATCTCAACCGTTCGATGTACTAATTTATACTTTAATTTAATTAAATACTGTATTCTGACACCCTTTTTATCGCTATTATACATTTTATATAATACAACGACGAAAACAAAAGATTTATATATTGATCAAAGCAAATAATTTCGATATTATCCGCTTCATATTATTATCGGAGTAATTAAATTCTTTTTAAAAGCATTTAGTTACCTTGAAATCAAAATTGTCATTATTCGCAAACTAAAATGGATACGACATCTGAACGATTCTCAAGTAACTTGCAAATTAAAATGATATTTATTGGCCATAATTTCGGTGGCACGACCTTTGTCATGTTATCGACAATTCGTGAATATTCTAAATAATCGAACGCGGCTGCCGAACCAAATATTAATTATTCTGTTAACAAGTTGAAGGAATCAAGTTTTAATTGGCTATTTGGCAAGAGCATTATATTTAAAAAATCATTATTGTAGGAATCTAGGTAGTAGGGTTGTAAAATTTTCAAATAATTATTGAAAATTTCTTTAGGATCAATGAGTTTATTATGATTATGATACTGGCCTTAATTTAACTGACTAAAGTGGTTTCATGCTTATTTCACGATCTGATTATCACAATTTATGTAACATTTGTTGACAGTCGCTGAAAAACGCTATTTTCTTCAAACTAAGAATTACGCAATTAAATCTGATGTTAATTATTAACATATAGATAAAAAACCGTTACAGTCAAGTTTTATTGCAACATATTATTTAATAGAGATAGAAAACTTACAATTTATATTATTTTAAACTCGAATCTCCCTATGCCTACACCCAAAGAAATGTATATCTGTATATCTCTACGTACGAAAAAATTTAACTCGGAAACTACTGAAGCTATAGACATGAATTCAATATATATGTGTATACAGTAACTCTGGGATTAATCTAGTTTTGTATTTGTCGTAATATTTTACAGTTCCACATTTACGAATATTACATAGAAAATGAAACTAAATTTTCAGAAGAAATTGGTTAACCGCCACGGACTGTGGGAATACGGACTCAGGATAACCCGTGCGGGATTTAAAATAAACAAATATTTTTTGTCTAGCAAAAGAGCATAAAATATGCTATTAAAATACTGCATTTGCATTTCAAAATTCATGCATCCGAAGTTGAAACGTATCGTTAGTGATGCATATTGAAATTAGAATAAATACAAAAATTCTTCGACAAAATATTTTTCCACCCATCAACCGGTCTTCAATATAGGTGAAAATGCCTAATTTACTATAAATTTTTAACATTTTATTTTTCGTTATATATTCCTCTTAGAGTTATTTGGGCTTTTTCAGTCTGCTGCAATTTTCTATTTAATGTATTATCATTATATAATGTACTAAGTATCCTATAAATAAAATATTATAAACAACAATTAACGAGAGTTCATTTACACTAATAAATTCTGTTTCATTCCAAAAAATTAAATATAAATGTACAATGAAATCGTTTAAATACAATGGAATGAAAATTCCTTACAATCCACGGAGAGTAATGAGAAAAAATTCTGGCTGAAATAAGAGACTCATTAATGCGCTTTTGACAAAACGAATAATAATCTTACGTAAGACTTTGTATTTCATTTCTTATCTTGAAGACCAATTAGATGTTTCAAAATATTGATATTTCTGCTGCAGTGAATTATGAAAAGCACTCCGCTTTATTTGCTCTAACAGACTTGTTGAACGGAAAATTTGTGATTAGTTACCTTTATTGGGAATTGTATTTTGTATTTTTGGGAATGGGATTTTAAATTCGTATTTTGAAGTTTTTTTATTAGTTTAACTTCTCCCAGGCTGTCTATTTGTACGTAGTTGCATTTCTTGAATGGTATTTTTTGAATAGTTGTTCACAATCATGTATTTTTATTTTACTAATATTACATGTTTCATATTTTCTCAAAGCGGTGATTTGTATGCTAGGCTTGTTTAAGGTGTCAGAATTGTTTATTTGGACGAAGTTCAGTTTTTGTTTTTAGTAAAATTATTCACAGGGATATCATAGATAATAACATTTTCATAGTTAAGAAGTTCAATTACATTAATTATTCTTAATCCTACAAATTCTAATTACTCAAAAAATAGAAGAATTTGGACATCAGCGATATATTTACTAACGACCTCCGATTTATTGTGCTCAAGTGTAGAAACCACAATTGTTAGATATCATTTGAATATTTTCAGACGTGTATTAAGCTGATCATTTAAACCAGTATAAAAAATCTTACGTAAATATCTGATATTATGATTAAAAAAATATCAGGTATTTACATGAACCAAACGTTATATATGTATCTCGTTTTGGACTATGATGATTTAATTTAAAACTTATTTAAAAAAAATAATATGCAAGAAAACAGAATATGCAATGTTGTGGGGTTCGCAGAATATAAGTTTTTAAAAAGAATTCCATTTCATTTAAATTTATTCGAATTATGAAATATTAAAAACATTCTTAAAGAATTGCTAACTGTCTACACACAGCCCTAGATGAGGACTGACTGACGGACTGACCCAAAACTGCATTCTCTACCTAAGACTCGTGTTATGTCTGGGTAGATATTTTTGAAATAATGGAAATGGGATATGTGTGGAGTACTGAGATGCACAGCACTTTGCTGGGCATATCTCTCTACTAGAGTGGGGTATAAAAGTTTCCTGATTAAGAGAAAATTTACACGTAATTGTTAAATTTTCGTAGAGTTATACTCTTAGTCCTGATATGATACAGGTTCTTCATTGAAACTAACATCATGTTTTAAGTCATTATCAGGGGTATTCTTTGAAAATGAAAAACGGCTGAGACAGTTATCAATTTTGCAAATATAAAGCAATGAAAATTTTACATAGCAATATTATTAAAATAGTCATTATAGGAAAACGTACGTGATTACTAAATTATTTTGGACATCAATTTCATTGACATTTTTAAGATCTTTATCAGTTAAACTTCAATTTTTCAAGATTATTTAAATTATTATTGAACGTTTTCAAATTTGACATAAAAAACATTATTTTATAAATTTATCCAGATTACAGTACTTATCATGTATGAGGTTATATTCGGAAGATATCTTATTAACATTAATCCTAGGGTTTGTCTTAGCAAGTAGTTGAATGCTTTTACAGGATGCGATACATTCAGGTTTCGAATTCAGTACACCCGTCTCGGATATAGTGATTTTTTAGTATTTTAATCACATTCAGTAGTTTATTTCATTGCCTCCGATTCGTCAAATAACCATTTGTTATAATTTAGTTGTTGTCAAATGTAAAATATACTGCATTTGTTGTAGGGTTTTGTCATAATATCAGGGTCAAAACTGGGGTTGTTCAAAACTATTAAAATATCTAATATAATACACATGCATACATGGTTAGTAATACGTTTGTAGGTTTTCAAGTTTTCTAAACAACAATAGATTTATTTTCACTTAAGGACACATATTGTTCTGAACGTTTAATCAATGCGTATGAATTCGGTCCTTTTGTATTTTATGGTACCGGGATTGGAATTATCTTATACAAGTTATAATTAAGGAATTAAGGAATTATCTTATTAAGTTATTTAAAATAAAAAATAACTTATTGTGTGAAAAATATGAGACTTACTTCGACAAAATTATCAAAGAATTAACTATTTTTATTACTTAAAACTAAAATAATAGAAAATTCTTTCAAATTAGATATGTTTCTTACATGTCTAATTATACCATTAAACAATTATTTAGCCATAATAATAAAGGAGTATAGATTGTTACTGTTAACAAACGGAACAGAGTTAACAATGTATTCCAGTTTGAACGAAAAAGTTAATAAATTAGATTATAAAATATTCTAATCATTGATATTATTTCTAAATTTAATAGCACTAGTTGTTACAGAAATATTTTTAGAAGGGACAAATTATCGATAGCGTGGTTGAGACGAGTCTGTGGTCGTTGTTTTGAAGATTCTGAATAACGGTATTATAATTATATGACTAGTCTTCGAATGAAGTGTTTGAATATTGTACATATACCGGAGGACCAAGCTGATCTCTTAGATATTGCGGAAATTCAAAGTGAAATGGAATCATAATCTCTAATTACGTTTCAAAAAAATGAATCAAGCGGCTAAATCGTATCACGACATTCTACATTGTCAATCTACATCGCCAATCACTTCATTTTATTGAAACAGAAATCATAACTCCGCCGAAAATATTTTTTATGTTTTCTATGTGAGAATGAGTGAAGGTGATATTTAAGTTGATAAAAACATAGAAGTGATCATTAATTAGTTTAATAATACCGATTGACTCAAAGCATACCCTTAGATACTGTTTCCAAGAATTCATGGTTGGCTATTCATCATCATGGTGACTCTTTTGCTAGGAACAGAAAAATGATCTTATTGTGATGAATTTTGGCAGTTGTTATGTTGTACAATTTTGTAATGAGTGTTTTTCAAAGGGATTCGCAATATCAGATATGGCGATTTCGTTCATTTTTCCGAGATCAATAATTAATTCCTCATATTTTGTAATGGTTATATATGCCCTGATAAGTACACTCGTCGAAATAGTGAACTTTGGTTAATAAGACGTAAAATATTTTGTTATGGCTGTCGAGCCTTTTGTGTGATTGTAGTAGTTTTTACTTTTAATAAAGTCTTTGGGGCTTTTTAAATTTCCTTAATATACAGATTGGACTGATCTAAGTTAATAGAAGTCGGAAAAAGTAACATTCTAAATGTACTTTTATGTCAATCCTTCACTTAGTGCTTTTAAATTTGTGTTGAAGTTCATATATTTTTTTGTGGTAACACTTAACAATTTAGCATAGTCATCGCATATCAATCAATATCGGATAAGGGATCTAGTGTTTTGGGGAGTTCTATTGATAGTGAATTACTTAAGCAGCTCATATTAGGATTTTTCTCATCGTAAGGGCTCAGGTTCAAATTAATCTATCAAGTCGTCAACTGAATCTTGCGGTGATCGCTGAGTTTGAACAAGCTCGTGAATTTGGCGTTGAAACGAAATAGTTGTGTGTTGTGGATCATTAATTTTCAAGAGACCAGGGTTGGAAAATGTGTGTTAAATTGGGTTAACAGGGTAGCGAGATAATGTATCTATGTTGCTGTTAATTTTTTTCTTTTTTATCTTCGATCTCGTATTCAAACTTTTCTAATTTCAATCGCCATGTTGATAGTAGATCATATCGCTACTGTATCTTTGTATCCAGTGGCTTTGTATATGAGAAGCCATCTAAGTAGTTTCTGATCGGTTACGATTTTTAAACGATGTCCGTACAAATAAGGACGTTACACTGTAGTCCCACAAATGATCGTTAAACATTTTCTTTCCGTGGTGCTATAATTCTACTAAGCTTTATTTAGTTTACGGGAGGCATATGCGTTGAGGTGGTCAGTACCTATCGTCACTTGGGAAAGAATGGCTGAGATTGCGTAAGTTGTCGTATCACATACAAGGAAAAATGGCTTAGACTATCAGGATAAACTAACAGTTTAGAAGAAAATAATTTATTTTTTAAGATTTTGAATGATAGTTATTGTTAATTTTTCCAGACGAACGGAATATCTTCTTTCAGGAGTGTGGTAAATGAATCTAGCGGTTTTACTAGGCCTAAAAATGATTTGATTTCTTTAGAAGATTTTGGGAATTGAGTTTTTCAGGGTTAGTACTATTAATTCGTCGGTAATTAGACGACCTAGTTAGGTAAATTCTTTCTCATGCACTCATAATTTTTGGTTGTAATTTTAGATAAAAATCTTAAAATCTCTGGAAAACATTTGAAAGGTTTTTGATGTGTGAAGTAAATTGAAAAAATATAACACTATATCGGCGAGATAAACGAAGTATTGAATGCCTTGCAAGCCACTTTAATGCGAAATGGAACCATAATCCCTAATTCATTAATCACTTAAATCTCAATAGGTTAACCTTTGAAACATCATTATATATTTTTCAGTCCGAAAGACATACGATTGAATTCATAGTGTTCTCCAGGGATATAGAGGTCCGTGTTAGCGAAATCATCGAGGGACATATTAATCTGACGAAACCCTGTTGCAAAATCAAGGGTACTGAAATATTTGCTATTACCTATATGATATGATTTCTTATTCTCTAAAGTATGGAGATCGGAAAATAAGCTATATCAATTATAGCTTCTAAACATGTATGTGCATATTCCTCAGTATACGTTATTCGTGCTTTGTTTCTCTTAAGAACATTCCTGTATGCTGTTACAAAGGATAGGATGCCCAAATAACCCCTAATCAATCATTTAAGAGCTTTCTTTGGTTACCCATTGTACTTATAGCAAGACTGTTTCCCATAGTGTAATGTGTAAATAAGGATCAAATGAATTCTTGTATGCAACCTGATTGATATCCGATGCAATATATCTAATTTGTTTTATCCTTTACTTATATTTCTTTGAATAGGTTATATATATGGTAAAACATAAACTATGGAATGAAATATTAAGGTAAGAGAAAATTAGTACCTATTTATTTTAAGCATTTGTTTAAATGATAAAAATATTTATGGCGAAGTTTCACAAGATTGCGTAATATTATTAGGACACTTACAGTTAAGCTAAGAACTTGAAACACGGTATTCGGATATTATGTATACATGATTTGTAGTTTTCAGGATCATTACTAGTTTTTGCAGCAAGTATTACTCTAGATTTTCACCCAATTAATATAAAATTATAACAAGTGAAAAATTAGGTATTAAAAATACTTTTATTTTGTGGCTCTTTAAGTCAGATATTGGTCAAAAACAAAGCACTGGACTTTGAAAACAATCGTGCTTAACGGAATTTTAAAATATTATTTTTTTCATTTTAGAATAAAAAACATAAGAAGTTCGTCAATATCATTGATGACGTGGAACATAAATATTAAAAAATATCGACCTTTTTCATTAAAACTATTCGCTGAATAGTTTAAATACGGATGCATAACTGCTTTTGGTTTTTAGGTAATTGAAATCAGATTGAAGTGCAGATAAGCATTTAATTATTTCGTCCAATTTCATTTGATTTTCTAAACTGTTATGATATAGAAAATATCTACGTGTCGCTGAAACGAAAATATTTATAATCACAGTGCCATCTGTAGGTAAAAAAGTGTACTAGTAAAAAACGACGTTGTTCCTTTTTCTTTTTAGTTTTTAATAATGTTATAGATTAATAAAAACAGAAGCAGAACACGCAATATTAAATACAAAATCAACAATTCATTGCTTAAAATCATGTTTAAAAAGTGAATTATGTTTATGTATGGATAGTAACTGCCAGTACTTGCATGACGAGTAGCTCGCCGCGAACAATATGACGGAAGGCTTCGAATATTTCCGCCATCGTTCCAACGTAATGTGAACCAGTGAGCAATCCAAACGAGCAGACTTATGAAGCTAGATGACATCATTGAAAAATATAAAAATTTTAAATTCCCTTAAAATTTCACATGCTTTAATTTTGTGTTAACCAAGTTTTTATAGTTCATCCTACAAATATTTTGTTATTTATTTTACCTGTTACGGGAATAATTTAGGCATAGTGTTCAGTTGTTGAAGAGATAAATTTTAAAAGTATGCAGTAACTATACGGATGTCAATATAAATTCCAAAACCTTTTCCATTGGGTGCGGAAACCGCATTTGCACTTTGCTAAGGCTAATATTTACTAGCTCTTGTGTTTTGTAAGAAAAATCGTCCGGAAAATACGAAAGAGGAACTATTTCAACGTACTTCCAATTTATTAGTGACTTAGGCTAATATCTGCAGGAGCCTTTTAGTAAATTTATTTAAATTACCTTAAAATACAACGCAAAATATTATTTATTTCACTTTCACGATTCCCGTGCCGTAGTGAACATTTTTGAAATTAAATTTACACTTCTACTACTTTTGAAAATATTTCTGGCTAAGAGTTCCTTCAATATATATATATATATATATATATATATATATATATATATATATATATATATATAAACATATATACATATATATATATATATATATATAACAAATGCTAAATATCAGCTATTCCTATATACGCTTTTGTGGCACAGTTGGGTGTTAAATGGAATGGTGCTCCAAATCGTACCATCTATATGGGGATGTCTGACTGAAAAATATAAAAATATTAGACGTGTCCTATATGATTATGAAACATGTCTAAAATTACTGAATAAAACTGAGTCGTATATCATCAACAATTTGCAAATATATCATGATAGATCCTAGTACTCTATGCTATGCCTTTTTATATGCCGAAGGCATACAAAATAAACTAATACAGTCACCTGGTCTCCACTTGGTCTCCTTTCGAGTTATTGTAACTAATTAACAACATAATACCATTTTCTACAGGTCCACTCGAACAAAGTTGTGAGAATGGACCATAGATTTATAATATTAACAGATGACATATAAATACATCAGAACCATAACCAAAAGGCGGATTTTATCAAAACACGCCCCTAAATATATATAGGGGCCTGTCTTAATGCAGTGGTGGAATAGTTCATATAAATATTTTGATATAGATCTCAATTTCAGTTTCATTTATGTATAATAGTTATGGGCCTTATAACCACTGGATGTGACATATTTAGGCAACCCCGCTAGCCATACGCAGGTAAAATCCGACATGCATGCTATCTTCAAAATTCAAATATGTCAATTGCATATAGGCACAGATTTATATTATAAATATGTGCATATAGGTTACTGTGGTAAACGCATTGACAAGACGATGTAACGTTTCATTTGTGAATATATAACATTTATATTTTATCAAAAATGTGAATTCACATAATAACAATATCATTATTACTCGTCAATCTATGTATTCGTTTATTATATTTTTCATGTCTTTCATTTATTTTCTACTTATAATTTTAATTTATTGTGTTATCGATTCATTAATGTTTTATTATATAGTTTATATTTTTTTTAGAAAAATATAATTAAAAAATACAATTAAAATGAAAAAAATATGCCTTGTATATCAATATTGCATAAAACTATGATTGAATAATGAAAACACGTGAATAATATCGGTGTTGACTGTGAACGACCATATTTAAATAAAAGATGGTTCTTACGTGTGGCAAATCTATTAGTTACCTACCCGCAATGCGGATATGTAACTAATAAAGTTCTGAACAAACTTTATTTTTTTTAAGAACTAACTTCGATAATACATTTGTGTTTACAGATATATATTAAAAATTACATTTTATATTATGCCGATAACATACATTTTCAAATATATAATTTAGATAAATGTACTCAGGTAATTTCTATTTCTCCCCTTTTCATTATCCACTAGGTGTTTTTTGTACTTGAATTATACTTATATTTGTGTGACTTAGTTTTACCTGTATATTAAACAAATTTTATCTTTATAAACCCTAAATAACGAATTGATTTAGCGATTAATACGAAATGGTAGTAAAAGGCGACATTGTGCTCATTCTTATAATTTTGGTTGTTCATGCAAATCTTCTTGCTAATTTTAAAGTTGTTAAAGAATTAATAAATAATGAAAAATGGTCATTGTTGCTATATACAGAATGTCTTCAAGTACTTTAAAATTATAATTAAGATCAGTTAGATCAACTTTAAAAAAAAGTACACGTTACAGAGTATCACTTTTCATAATACGAAGTACGTAGCTCGGTAATTAAATATTTTTAACCCATAATCATAAAAGTGTGCACGACATTTACCAGTCAGAAGCCATTGAAATAATTCTGAGCTATTGCTTCTCTTAAAACTAAAATAGAGTTTGCGTCGTGTTCACAATTTTCGCTATTAAATATTCTATGAAAATTTTTTTTTTAATGGGTATCAAAACTTATTTTGATTAAAAATGTAATCATTCGAAGTTTCAACATACGATAGTGAAACATATACTCATTAATATATTATATTCAGTATATCCGATTGTGCAATTGTCCATAGATTAGATTTAAAAATAATATAGTCCTTGTTGCTGCCATCATCAAGTTTTTTTTTTTAATTTTGTTATACAAAGAAAAAAAATTTAAAAAAGGAAACTTGACAGCGGTCTTAAATTAGAAGTGATTTATCTGATAATAAATCATTATATATCTGTAAAGATAAAAAACTAGAAAAGTGACAATTGGGACAAATTTGAACTATCTTAAAATCCAAATCAACCTTACATTTTTCTTTTAAAGGAATATAAAATTAAGATAAATCGTCAAGGTGTTCTTATAGTGAGACATTTATGAAATTTGGGAATTATTTTCTAATAACAATGTATTGTTCATAATCTGTAGTCAATGCATACTTGTTTATTTTTAAAAATCCTTTCTTGAGTTAAGCTTATTTCTTTTCAACAAAGCTAAAGGTTGATTTTCCTGACATCTGTTATATGGCCGAAGGAGAAATCGATAATACAAAATTAACATGTTTATTTTTATGGTAAAAATTTACTCCACGCCCCTGCGTATCTACAAAAAAGTATACGACTGGCAAAGATTTATAACTTTATTAGGATGAAAAAAACCTAAAATGTATATGCGGTTGGTGTGTATATTAAAAATTGTCATGCTTTATTTGCTACAACAAATGTACAACGATTACCCATAACACCGTTAATGGATACGAATATTTAAAATTTTTAATTAAGAGTAATATTCAGTACTAATGAACATTCCCTAAGTCTAGTCCACGAGCAATAAAACAATCTTTCATTTATCGGTTTGCAACAATGAGTAAGAAACCTTAGTTTTTCTTATTTTTTGAATTCCAATTAAAAGTTTAAAAAATTTTGATGTTTTTTGCTACTTTATGAATATTGTTTTATTTTAATGAACTTAATTGCCTTGTCAGATTGATAAATATTCTTCGTGTTGTTTCGAATATAATTACATAATCGTTAATTTTTTTCATTTAACATATACTTTGCTTTTACAGGATATTTAATACAAAATAATTACATAAGCTATTTTCTCATTATCAGCTCAGATATTTTCTATTTCAGAATGGTCAATAAAAATAACTTTAAATTGTAATATATTTTGTAGGTCTTTCTTGGAAGTAGAATAAAAAGTAAAATTTATGATTCTCAATCATGACTTAACACAACTCTCTGTTTTGTCTTTGTGGTTTTAAAATGCGCAATAAAATGAGATTGCAAAATATTTTGTTTATTGACATTAGAAAATATTTTGCATAATTAAAGAAATTAAATATTAAAACTACACGACTTCATAGCCATAAGTAATTAATTACGTAATAAATTAGTAAAAATATTTAGCACCTGGCAATATGATATTTTCAAACTTTTAAATTTTGAAATGGCAGCAAATTCTTGATAAAAGCTTATACTTTAATTGTGTTACCAGAGGTGAATTCATATTTCTTTGAAGATTCAAATATAGAATTATATAAAAGCCTTAAGTTTATTACTTTGCGTTTATTTTTTCTGAAGGCATCAACTTCAACTACTGATTCTAAAATATTTAAACTATGCAAAGTACTCTATTAGGCCAAGTGCCAAACATTTTCGAATGGAGTTAATTAAAAATAATTCAATATTCGCATATTTTACAGAAATTTTGGAGGATTATAACTAAAAGAATCATAACTCTGATTAAATATATTTTAGAATTAAAAAAAATTATTTTGATCTAAACCATTTTTCCGCAAAATTTTTTCACATGAAGAACTGTAAATACCCAAAAAGTTATTTTTCACTCCTTATTCCCCTTTGGAAAAAAGATACGGTTCTCGTTAGAGGGGACAACTGAGGGGTTTATTATTAATATTTTATATAAATATCTTATGAAAAAAAACTTTAGTTTGAAGGATTTCTAAAATTAACCCTCAAATATTAACTGGATGTTTGATCTATATTAGGAATACCACTGCCCCAGTCCTCGGTTTATCGTTAAAATGGTGACAAAGTTATTTTATTACAAATAGGTGTAGCACTGAATGATAAATTTCTTCCTTACATTTATAAACCTTTTTTTGACAGCATCTAGCTATACGCAATCTTTTTATACGCACTTAGTTTTTGCAAAATATCGATTATTCTGGTAGTACACTGTATTTAGTTCTAGAAGACGAAAATCATGCTTATATTCAAATTATTGTTTAATTGCGAACTTTCACGAATAATGCTTTCATATAGTTTGTGAAAATGTATATATATATATATATATATATATATATATATATATATATATAATGTGTTGCGACTACTGGCCTTTTTGAAAATATTACTCTATTAACAAATACACACCTAATCTCATTTCCATCTAAGATTTAGATAGAAGCAGTCATTCCTAATAAATTTTATCTTTAAAGTGTGATTCTGACAACGCATGTCCGAAATTTCTTGAATGGTACCCAGAAAAAGTAATCCTGCCATCAAATAACTTGAAATTACAATGAGATTATGGATCCATAAACAGAATATGCTGTCAAAAAGTATTAATTACTATAGTGCTATATTGATACTATCATAAAGCTCTTAAAAGTTTTAGAAACTTGATACTGAAAGGATAAATCAAATGGCAGAGGCGTAGAGATCGTAGTTCAGAGAGATTCTCAAACCATATTCTTTAAGCAAATCGCCATCAAAATTTACCTACATAACGCCATATAATCCATGAAAATATTGTTCCAATAGGTCGCTATACTGAATTTTAAATCACTGTTCATAGGCATGAGGTGGTGGAATTTTACTACGTTAGTAATTAATTCCATATAGAGAATATTTACAATATCCCACGATAGTTCCATTCTAAGGTCATAAATCTAAAAATCAACACCTTAAATTCTCACTTTTAATTACCTTACTAACTAGTACGATAAACAAACTACCAGAAAATATATAAATAATTTCGTCAATATTTGTTTTTCACTTGCATCTTGACCTTTACCGTACGTGCATCTCTCGCGGCATCTTCAATCCTTTACTGCGAGCTTGCCAATGACTCATTTTTGCAATAAAATATCCCGGTATTTATTTGCTTCCTTGTCAGTTTTTTGCATGGAAATTCAAGGTCAAGGTACGAAATGCCGTATTTAATGTATTTTAATTTTATATGTTTTGTTGTGTCTGTAATACTTTAGTGCTACGCAGGTTAATTATAATTGGAGATGAAATAGTATAATTTTGAAAATTCTTGGTTCCATAATTTTTAAAAATGATACGTAATAGTTGTAATATATTTTTGCATATTGATTTTATTGTAGTCTAACGTAAAATACATGGACCAATATAGCCCGACATGGTCTGTGGATGCCATAGCTCTTTATGTTAACTCGTAGACCTGAGGAGTTTATTCTTAACACAACTGAGTTTGATTCCATAGCACTTTTAGAAGATTTTTATAATATTAATTAAACTGAATCTTTTTCTTTTCATAAAATTCATTGAAGTGCTCCTTTAATACGATGTATTTTTTTGACTTATGGGATTTAGTAAAAGGATATGATAAAGAAAAACATGAACATATTTTAACAATGTTGTTAGAAAACTTTTGATAATGTTGAGAATATAGACATAAGTATATAGGTGTGATTAATTTGTGTAGAAATGTCGGCAAGTATTATAAAGTTGTTAATTGTAATAGACTAAAAATGTTAAAAAATATGTGACAATAGGAAGATATACAATTTTTTTATACTTTATTTCAGTAACCTTAGTAAAAGATCAAAACGTAGACAGTTAATAGAATTATTTCAAACTATTCAGATACGGTAACATCAACAAATATTGGTATAGATTTTTTGTGAAGGCTAAGTTTACGTAATATTAATATTGGTTAATATTGTACTTTGTTAAAAGTAAGACTTCTAGTAAAGTATTCTCATCGTATCAAAGTGTTATGAACGCTTAGAAAAAGTGCTGTCCTAGTAATGTACTGATGGAATCAAAAGCCAAGACAGAGTGGAAAAGTTTCTTAGATCACACAGCTTTGCGGATCTTAGAGTCAGAGGAAATTGTTTAACATCGTTGAGTAAGAGAAAATGATTTAATGTTTCAGCGTCAATTATATTTAATTAAACTTTAATTTAAACTTTAATTGAATTTTGACAGTAGTACGAGTCATAGCAAGTACTAACATTCTTTCATGAATTTTAGTTTTGATGATGAAAGTGTGTAGTTTGTTTGTAACTTCTTACGTTCTTTTGCAATTAGTACAAAATTCAGATAGTAAAATAAATATTTTGTGGAAAAATCCCCACCTCTCTTCTATGGGATACTGTATATCTATTCATTTCCAATTTGCGAAGGAAAGTTTAACTACATCTAAGAATGAAGAATCTTATTTTAATGAAAGATATCTTTGTGTCTAACCACATTCACATGACGAAAGCCTTTTCAATATACAACATTCTTTGCAAGTAACTATGGCTGATAGTAACGATTGTTTTTGCAAGAATATTTGAAAGTAGTTATATAATTTTGCTTCAAAAAATCAAAGCACAAATTTAGTGTCGGTTTTTCATTAATTTTTTCTATTTTTTTCGATATATATTTTTTAAGGATAGTAAATAACTCTCCGTTTATTTGATATCAAATCTTGTAATTGTAATAGACAAATATATGTGTGTATATATGCATATATATATATATATATATATATATATATATATATATATATATATATATATATATGTATATATAAATATATAATATATTTAATGAAAACAAACGCGTATATTATATACGGGTATGTAACCTAAATACAAATTGGCGAAATAATACAAGAAATTTCAAAATCTTTTCCGGTGAGAATTGGTAGTTAAAACATATAGCACCAATGTTAATAAAATGGGTTCGTAGGCACTCTAACCAACTCGGTGGGCAATGTTTACGACGAGATAAATCGGATAGGGTCAGGCTTCTGCGTTCACCTATATCAAATTCGCTCGTCAGCTAGAGCCTGCCGAGCAGTAAATCGATTACCGCGATACAGCAAAGGAAATAAATCATGGAAATAAAAGGAAATAATCTTGCGAGATTGGACGATATTCGCGTCTATTTCTGAGTACCTGAAAACGCGGCTAGCGAGTTATGACAATTCTCATAAACTTTTTAATAAGTAGTGAAAATTGTTTGGAAAACTCAACAAAGTTTCAACATGAAATTTAGTGATTTCATTCCTTTTATAAGAGAAAAAATTTGCTTAGAATATTTTTTTTAATGCAATTATAAAGAAGATGAACATTAATTGTGATAAAGTTTTAAGTTTCGATAAGAAACTATCAGGTGGTTTTGTATTTTTTTCCTCTAAAAACAGAAAGAGTAAATATGACACATTTTTTTCCAAACACGTATTTCTCTAATTCAAGAACGTGTTGAGTTAATGTATTTTTAATCTCTTGATCAACATAGCTGGTTTCCTTTTTTTATTTTCTGCATCAACTGCAATCTTGTATTTTTCGTAACGTGCCGATGAATTTTTGACTTTGGAGCTGTGACTCAAAACACTTTTTAAGGAAACCTGACAACTTGGCTTTCTCATCAAGCTTTTTATTCTGAATGTGAATAATTAAAGACCAGAATAAATAAAAATCTATTGAAGTCAGATAAATATAGTGGATGTGATAGAATCTCCCAATGAAATTCCAGTAACTTCTAGTGGACGACTTTATTTATATGCGACCGGGAGTTGTCATGGAGAAAGTTTTTTTCACTTTTAAGTGTTCTTTACGTTTGTTTTTTCTTTCTTTGCAAAATCGGGTACATTGACTGCAGTGTAATGTTGATTTGGTATTTTCTGGTAGAAGTTATGTTAGCACCAATACAAAATCAAAATGGTTGTGTATTGGTTCCAATTCAATTCCAATAAACTTCAATTCCATTAAATATGTAACAAATGTTTCTTTTCATAAAGTCAAATTTTCGGAGTGGGCATTGGCTTTTCGTGTGAGCTTAGCCATTGGGGCTTTTGCATATGGTTTATATACGGACTCCATTTTTCCTCTTAAGATGACAACTGGTCATTTGCTACTACATTTTATATAGTGGGGGCTAGTTTTTCAATACTCTACTAACAGGCAACATGTTGTAAGGCGGGGACCTGTTTCAATTTATTCTTTTAAAACATTTATGTTAACTTCCACTTGTCGTTCGCTACGGGAAATGTTTTTAAACCATAATACCCATTTCTGTACACCTGAAACCAACGTCTTACAGTATCACTTTACCTTTTTGCACTCCAGATATTTCTATCACACTTTAGACAAAATAATATATATATATATATATATATATATATATATATATATACACATATATATTATATATGTATATGTGTGTGTGTGTGTTTGAGACGTACACGAGTATATTTTTTAAATGTCTACATAAATCTCGAAAAGCCTGTTAAAGTTGAGTGGAACTCTCATTGTTTACAATAAGCGTATATACTATTTTTATGAGCTATGTACATACATAAATATTATTTTAGACAATATAAATATATTGCCGTGTTTCTTTTACAAGCGTAAGAATATTTTGTGTTACTTGAAACCCTGACATTTAGAATCATTGCTATAGGTTTTTGGTGTATTTTATGTAAGCTTCTAGTGACGTGATTTTTGAGGTTCTGTCGCTGAATGATACGAATTTAAGCTATGTTTTTTAGTTCTTCTGATTTTTTTCAGATTTCCTTTTATATCAAACCTGAGGTCGAAAAATGTTATCTTGAAATAATATTTATCGAAATGGTTGACTTGCATTAATATTTAGTCTTAATTTTATCAATATCGGTTTAATCTACAAGAAAATTCGCAAAATTCACATTTTCAAAATATCACTTATATCACATTTGTACCAAAACAATAAGGAGCATAACTATTCATTTCGTAGTAATTACAGAGCAAGGAAATAAGTTCTGCTTAATTACATATGCATTAAAAGTAATTAATTTCTTATGGCCTACAATATGTATGTATATATTACGACAAGTTGCCGATTTTAGAATATTGTTCATTAGTTTGTCAGCTACATTGATTATTTTTTTTCATTCCTCTCGGAGAATATTGTTTCTCTCCCAAACTTGAAATCTCAATTGTTCATTACTCTTTAAGTAATCTCTAGTTTGGAGTGCCTTTTAAATAATATCATGTAAAATCGACTTATTTTGCTGCTTTATTTTGCAAGCCATTGTAATTACTCTTGATATAGTTGGACTAATGACCAAACCCCATTAAAAACCATCATCCTTATCCCCTGCAAACGTATTTGCAAATACCTTTAACCTCTATAATATATATATATATATATATATATATATATATATATACATTATAGATTTATATTTACATCCATTATACTCTGATGGCACATCGACATTTAATTCGCTGTATATTTTCATACACTTAGAATAAGATTCAGGAAATATATTGCAATACTAAATTATCCTCATATTTTGTAATATTACAAAACAGCTTAACTACATTTTTCATCCAAGTAGTGTTATCATTGCAAAAGCGTACTTATCCTCATATTCGTCTTTGATAATGAACTAAGAAACTAAGAAACTCAAAAAAAGATGATTTTTGTGTATTATGATATACTGAATGTTTTATTAAAAAATGTACTTTTAGGTATTTGATAATGTAATAAAATGTCAACTAATAATAATTCAATATGTCGCAAGATAAGTATAATAACGTACTTTTACACGTTCGTACAATAATACTATATTCATTTTCCAAATATAATTGCAAAAATTAACTAATGATAAATGATTATATATTTTAAATATCAGTAAGACAGCATAGTTGTAAAGTATTTTATTTAACCCTGTTAAAATAATACCAAACTCTTAAACCATGCACGATGTTATACGACCATATGGTTTGAGTAAGTTTAATATTCAGTTAACCATATTAATATAAACGAGGAAACATGTACTGCTATAATTCATTAATATTAATTAATTTTATTATTAACAAAATGGAGTGAGCATAATAATATGAAACATCTTGTTCCGAAGAAAGTTTTCTTAATAATAATATCTTTGATAGAAATGAACCATTTAATATTAACTTTTAAAATTAAACTACTTTAACTTCTAACGTCTATTTGACAGTCGTTCTGTAATAACGAGTTATATATCAAATTATATACAGGATGCAAGTACGTCCTCACGCTCAATACAATATAAAAAGACAAGTAAAAGTTAGTACCTATAAAGGCGAAATTACCCCCAATCCATCACACAAAAGGTTTTAGGGGAGATCTATCCGCTTATGCTCTTACTTCTGATAAAAATGAAGGCAGTCCAGCAAATGGTTATCCATTGTACGTATTGTGAGATTGTTTCCCATACAGCGTGAGATTGAAGCGAGACCCAAATGAAACCTTTATATGTCGAAATGATTGATCTTCAATGCAATGTAATGCTTATTTACAACTGCTAGAATAGTAGAGTAGCATTTAATTTATCTGTATATAGCACGTACATTTTAAAACACAATCTGGGTTGTTTTATTGAAATTTTAACACCAAATTTATTATTGTGTTTGCACATGTTTTACTTATATATACGTTTATGTTCAGAGATGTTTTTACATGTAGGAGAAGATGCTTTTTAAAATTATTAATGTAATTTCGTTGCACAAATAAAAAAATGCTTAAAACGATGTTAGTTAAATATAATTCATAATAGGAGTAATACCTTTTCAGTTAAGAAATACTTCATTTGTTATAAAGGTTTATGTGCCTTAATCACATAAATCATCAGATGGCATAACCGAAAAGAAAATGATTACCAGGAGTTACTTAAATCTATTCCATAAATGTTTGTATTTAAATGTTTTAATAGTAATAACGGGAGAATGAAAATTAGTATTACTTTTATTAATTTATGTAACTTTCATGAGTTAATGATTAAATTTTGATTTTTTTCTTCTTCCGCTCTATATATATATATATATATATATATCAGTTTTTCCTTCAATATAAATTTAATAGTTGCCTAATACCTAAATTAATCAGTAATTTAAGAACATGATTGAACCAATTTTATTCTTTAGTAAATACTCATGGTTAAAACTCAACCACTAATCATTAATTTAAGTCGTTATTTATATTGATATTTGCCAAATATTAGTAAAGGATAGTGTTGTCTATTAACATATTATATTACCACATATATATTAAAAAAGAAATAACATAAAATATCTAACATGATCGTGTATGCAGAAAAACCTAAAGATTTTATAAAATTATTATAACATGTCATTTTTACAAATGTATGCAACAAAACAAATATAGAATAGAGTCAATATAATAGTAAAGTGAATTTTGTCCTTAAATGTACCTAACAATGTTCTGAACATGACACTTCCAAGGGCAATTTTCATTACATATTAATATACAAGATTTCACAGACCGTACACATCAATATTATAGAAGTATTTATTTATTAAAAAAAATTTTATCAAAACTTTTCTCATCGCCAAAATGCAACAAGTGAGAAATATTGTAGAAATTTACAAATAAATAAAAAAATAACAAAAGTATCATATGGATGGAAGAAATAAAATTAAAGGAAAATGATAAAAAAAACTATGCAAATGACATATCGGGGATGTGAAAGGGATGAGAGATAAGGCTTTTGGCACGTAATATATCGATCCATAGATTTTTAAGTAATGCGATCTCAAACGATATTTTCAAAAAACATTTCATTCATTAGTTTAAATAGTACAGTAAGTTCTTTAATATAAAATTGATGTCGACGTTTACAAATAAGTATTCATGAAAGTCTAATTTGGTTTAGGACAAATTTCGTAGCTTTTTAAGGCGGTTGTGTGAGAGAAATATACTCTCACACAAGCGCGAAAATCCTGGAAATGACTATGAAAAACTGGAATATTCTTAGTGAATATTCTTAGTAAATATTTTTTACCCAATCCTCTTAACACGGATCGTAGGCTGTCTGCTCGCATTGTTCAGCATAACCGCCGCCGGCGTGTCCTTGGTAGACCGGCTGCGCTTATTAGTATGCCCCCCCGGATTCTATGCATTCAACTGAAGTTGTCTGACAGCAGCTATTGGATCTCATTGTTACTTCGCACACAGAGCTCGTTGAAACCCTTATTGTATTGTAGCCGGCGGTGTCGGTAGCGATTACGCAGCTGCTCTCTGACGATCTCGGTACCTTCTAGATAACTTAGTTTGGCATGTACATGCGTCGGTTAGAGTTTGAATTCTTGTTATTTGTTCTTTTTGCTTGACATCGAATGAATTAGTCTAGTTTACATTTTACCTACATACCTTTGTTTTGACATTATTAACACTAAGGAGGTATTTATTACCATTTATTAACACTAGTGGGATATTTGAAAATGTCTGTCTACATAAACTCGATAAAATTATTATGTGGTAAACTGTGTTAAACGCATCAAAAAACGCTTGTTTCAAACAAATCGTTTAATGTATTCGTGAAATACGCGCGTTAGGAGATAACTGACCTGAAGGGTCTAAAGCTCGCGTGCAACATCACACATTGCATATTGGGGCGTGGACTTGGAGAGGTTATTACCGTCGCATTTATTGTGGGAGAAGGCGGGCGTGGGAACCATATGCAGCTATAACCCACAGAATTACAGTCTTTTGTTGAAATAAATATTTAATTGAATTTGAAAAATAAAATACTTAAAACTCTAGCATTAAAAAAAAATTTGTCTCCAACTGACTTCAACAAAGATAATGTTCTTAATTTGATTGTATTTTTTTTGATGGGCCCCTATATCCCCAGCATTTATCAATAAATTTTGATGATCTATAAAAATCATATAAATTTGCTCTTTAGTAAAATCAGGGTACAATTATGATACACTAAGATAGTGACCAAAAGTAGTCAATAATGAGGAATAAGATTGTCGAGTTTGGACTCATTTGACTCGTTTTGACTTGTAATATTTTCGTAAGTATATATTAGAAACATATAAAGGCATAAAGCAAATGTTACTAGGTAGGAAGTTAAGCAAGTTAGCACAGTTACGAACAAATACGTGGAGTACTAAAGCATTTGTAAGTCGGCAGATAAATAAGTATATATATATATATATATATATATATATATATATATGTATAAATGTAGACATACAGCAACTAGAATATTAGCAGATACATATGTACAGATACATACAAAGACAAAACATAATTAGAATTTTAGTAAGCATATTTCTAGGTGCATATACAAGTTTGAAGCACTGTCTACGGAGAAGCCAAAAAAGACAAAGTGATCTGTATAACCATACGTACGTATGTATTTTTGTACACAGACATGTACGTATATTCATAATATAATATTAATATATTTAGGTCTAAGAAACACCGCAAAGGTTTATTACGATTTGAATAAATCAAATATTTTAGAATTGATTTCGTCATAAATTCTTGACATTCTGGGGGATATAGAATAAAATCGGCGCTGAAAATATAAATATAAAACTTCATTGCGTAAAATTTGAACCGACTTCAAATAACCATTGAATAATAAATGCATTGAAAAGTAGAGAATATTGAAAATATAAGTGCTTAGATGGAACTTTCACGGTACAATATCGTTTTTGAACATAAATAAAATACTGAACAAAATACTGCTACTGCCAGAGATTCTAGAAGTCGGTCCAAATGAAATATAGCACTCATCTGTGTGTGTATGTATGTATGTGTGTGCATGCACGTGAGAGAGAAAAGAAAGGTCGACTTGGCACCGAATCCAAAAATCTTTAGCCATAACTGCTTTTACACATTATTTATGTTCGGAAACGATATATAATTACAAAAGTTCGAAAGAACTTATCGTATTTTCATTACGTTGATGATGTTCACAATTCAGTGAACATCATATTTAGTGTTTATTTGAACTTGCTTCAATTCTTTTGCAGAAAAGTTACTAACATAATGTTAACTAATTTATTTATGTCAATATTCACGACTCAAATAAGTATTTTTTCCCAGAGACTGTATCATAAATGTTCTAATTGTTTTATTGTTTATTTAGTATAAAAAATAAATTATTTAAAATCCATTACGCTACTTCATTTTGGAAAAGATATACACAGCGTGTGTAATGTTTTAATTAGCGATTTGAAAGACATTTCTTTACACGTATATAATTTGCTGCGACCTGTGGTTCTTTCGTAATGAGCAATTATATTCCTATTAACGCCCAGGCAGTGGAGGCTGTTTTCAGACGTGATCTTATTTCGCAAGTCCCATGAGGCTCGTTGCTTACTATCCTAGTAGGCAACGAGCATCGTGCTGGCATCTGAAGTAAACCCAAATTTATTTTTGCTTAAATATTTTGCTTTTACGCTAGATCTTTGGCCAATATATATGGACATCTAATATGGTAAAAATGGTAATTAATATGGTAATTCATGAAATAAGTATAACTTGCATCAAATTAATTAAAAATAATCATCGACCGTGACCAATCAAGCAATAATCGCATTCCTAAAGGGATCGTGATGGCAGAGTAATACATTAAAATTAGGAGTAATTACGCGTAAGTTATAACTTCGTCCTATGGCGTAACAGTCAGGAGCATATACCAAATGGAAGACGATGGAGTTAGCTGTATAATTATTTATTAATTAAATAGATGCATAGTAACTTCCGCCAGAGTTAAACGCGATTATATCCAACATTAATCCTATATTTAATTAACATAGAAAAACTCTTAAACGTTTTTAATATTTTTTTTCCAAAATGAATATATAAATTACTTTACGTCGAAACGACATGACTGCATTCGATACGAGGGATACCACGAGCTAGGCAGTTGAACGAAATCAAAATGTGCTGGAAATTATGTGTGTCGTATGATGAATCCTCTCAAGTATAGGGTGCAGGCCTTTTGAAGATGTTTGTTATACTATTGTGAAATGTTAGATAGCCGCCTAAAAGCATAATTAACATAAAAGTTTTTCCCATGATGAAATCGTTTACAATAGATATTAAACTATATTTCTCTAATATAAATACAATAACACCCACGTAAAATTTTTCATAAAAACTATTATGGATATAAATAGGTTGGAATGTTAAAAGTTAATATTTTTTTATAATTCAATGGTCTTTACGGGTTAGGACTATAGATTCATTACCTATTCCCTTCAGTAACTTAGGCATTTATTTTAAACATTAAACAAGCTTTCAGGGCCGAATATTTACTTACCAGTCAACTGACCTTAGAGTAGCATGTTTATTTATCTTATAGCATGTTTTCGAAACTACAAATTTATCTTTAAAAAAAAGTTAAAATGTAAATTCCTTGATATTATATGAAAAAAATGTTTTTTTTTTTAATTTATCAGTATTTCTACATTGTTGAATTTATAAATCTAATCGAATTTTCCAAAAAGCATATATTAAAATAGGGATTTTCATAAGAATTATAAATACAATTGAAAATTTTTCGGTGCTTAAACTGTGTTTTAATAAAATGAAAGGATAAAATTCAATTAAAAATCACTTATGTTTTAAGTTAATATTACCCACTAAATGTTTTAAGTTCATATTTAAAATAAGAGACGCCTGTAAACAGCAGTCCTTCAAGGTCAGTAGACACCGCTTTATTTCTCTTGCATATATGATTGCATCAGCATTTTTCTTTTATATCATCAAAACGAACGGTCATCATAGTATATTACTCGCATTATCACTGGCTTATTGTTCAGAAAATTAATTGGATTATTTCATGGGGATGCTCGTTTTATTGCATTATTTGTAATGATTTCGTCACTGATGATGGTAATGTGATGCTGATTATAATTTTTGGCCAGAGTAAAACTCGTCATCAGTATTCTTTTCATTCACATTTCAGGCAATTAATCCTAGGAAAAATTCTGCAATAGGTTGGCAGACATACCGACAGGAAGACGATTCTATAAGTGGTCTATTTTTATATAAATTTTAATATAGGACGGTAAAAATTACCAAACATTAAATTTCATCCAAATCAGTTATTTATTTTATTTATTAGATCATCGGCATAAAAAGGCACATTATATTGATGGAAAAGTGCGTCCCGGAAGTATTCACTCCTAAGCTGCATGTAACTAACAAAGTCGAGATAATAAAATTAATTTTATAAATCGTTTGACACAAAAACTTAATATTTGGTAGGATAATAAATCATATTAGTATGCATACACTTCTATAGTCGACGCTCAAAAAGAGTGACATGAAAATTGTTGGGAGGAAGGGGGTAAATAATATGACCGATTTTTTTACATTTCATGTATAAAACTTTCAATATGATCCCTATCTCTGTTAGCGAATTTGCTCAAGTCAAAAAGCGTTAGTCTGAATTTTACTAAAATTTTCAGTGTCTTGTATCATCTCATAAAGGAAATTTTAAAAAGGAAAATTTATAAAATTACTTATGTATCGTTCTATCTCTATGTGACTGATACTTCTGTCATGGAAAGAATTAAGGTGACGTGTTTAAATGAGTACATTGAATTAGAAGCCTTTTTTAAGCATTTTTGAGCACAATCAACTCTTTTTGCACCCGTTCGATCAGATTAGATTTCCTGGCGTATTATATGTTTCAGAATGCAACAGAATATTTTATTTACCACTGTACAAGAATTATGTAAATAATTCCAAATGTTCTCATTGGTTTGATAATTCTTAAGACAAAGCCCAGTAAAGTTACACAGTTACAAACATCAAACATCAGAATTTTGTAAGGAACAGATTTCAAAAAATGCTCACCGAAGTTTCAATCGATTTTCTTATTGTAGAATAAGTGACTGGCTTACATATGATATTTTGCATAATCAGAAGAATCTTCTCATATCCGAAGGTGCTTTGAGTGCCGGTAAGCAAAAGAACGTTATAGACGGCGAGACAGCGACGGCGCTAGGTCACTGGATGAGAATTTATTTTATCTCTAAAATTTAACATCATAATAACCACCCAAGGTGAGTTGCAGGGTAAAACTAGAAGATTGAGTCCACCAAAGTCACATGGTAATGTCTCAAATCTGTCAAGTAACTCTCAACAAAATCAATTAATAAGATTAAAATTGTACCATAAATTTGATGAATTGTGTAAGCTGAGTGTAATCTGTAACCGATCTACTATATAGTTTTATTTGTTCATCATTTTGATGTTTCATATAAATTTCACATTGGAGATATTCTAGTATTATTCAGTTTTGCTATCCCAATTTATAACAACTTTTTGTATCTTTCCCATATAACGGAATGAAATTTATACAATTTTATTTTTCACAATTTCACGGCACGAAATTGTATTAGTTGAGGTTTCTAATTTGTTGGTATAACAATTATTTTCCAAACATTGAAATTGTGAATATGTAAATCATATACCACTGTCGAATTTGATGTGATTAGTATTCTTGGAAAATATCATTTATTTATTTTTTTATAAGAATATTTTCAAAAAAATGATGGTCATTATAAGTCTTTCCTTCACTTCTAAGAAGAATAAGATAGATGAAATAAAAATATATTCTTTATATTCCGAAAAACTAAAACAGATAATTTTTCAGTGAAAGTAATTGACATGTGTGGCTAAAATTTAAATTGAGCTTTTTGTATTCCATTTAATGTTAAATAAAAAATGTGATTGTGTTACATTTTCTGTAATTTTTTGTGCTGGTATTTTGGTTTAACTTCAGCCAAAATATCGGCAATAAATCGTATTTGTACAGTGATATTCTCGTCACTTTTGAAAATCATTATACGGTCTTCCAGTGATTTAGGTTTAATTCTAGTAACTTTCTTTCAGTGACTACTGATGACAATTTCTTAAAGTGATTTCAGTCTGTATAATTTAGCTGCACACTTTCCTTTCATAAAATACTTGTTGATTTAAAGCGAAGAGTAGACACAGTCTCATATTATGGATTTTTATCTGAAGCTGTTTATTTTCATACTGTCTTTCAGTCGACTCTTCTGGAGAAGGATCAGGTTCATTCCGGGATACAATTTAAAATTTGCGGGAATGTTAGCCCCCTGGGTTGTAATATTTAGTCTCTAGTGCAATATTCTTTAGAAGTTGTTGCTCCTTCTGTTTTAGAGGTAAATTTGCTCCGGTTTAATATTGCTTGAATTTATTTTATTGAGGTAATCAATCATACACGAAGACAACGAAATACATAGTCTCAGTTTTGCGAATTTATCGATAAACTTATATCGCACCAATATACATTGTTATATACTTTGCAAAATTGAAACTTTTCCCTTCACAAGACCAACGACGAGGCTTACAACATCAGCCTCCTTCATTTTATTTCTAGTCGACAATAAGAAACGGTGTTAGCATTCTATCGAGATGAATTAAATTAAATTGGCAAAGGTGGCAAAACCATTCGAAGTTGCGTTACTACTGCTAAAGTATAGAACACTATTAAAGCATTGCTTTGTGATATATTCATAAGATGAGGAACTATATGGGTTTTCGGAGGGTAATTGTCATGATGTTTTATTCGTATGTATACCAAACTTTCCTTTTTTATTGATAAGTCTAGCTATTCTGTCAAATTTCGCTATTCTGTCAGCGTAGCACTAGCGCTTCTTTTGTCAAAGAAATGTCCGAATACGAGTCAGTCTCGTTTATTTAAGGTTTTGAACCTCATTTGAAATAGAATCGCTTTATTTATCATGAATTATAATTGATATAAATTTGCGTAGTTTTTTTTAAATTAGGGGTACCCTGTGTTTATTGGATAATTAATACCAAGTATATTTAAATTGTATATATGTATTTGTTATAAATTTCTTATAGTATTTACGTCCGCTTCTAAAAGCTCAGTTTTTTTAATAATTTTAGATTTAGTAGATTTGATAATAAGGCGGGAATTCATATCTTTTCACACATTTCAGCATAGATCAGTACGATTACTACGTAAAATTGGGAAAACAACAGTTTTGTGATCCTCATGTTAGTAGACTAGCCATTTCAAATAATATCACACAGTATAAAGGGTTTAAAAAACGAGTACCTAATTTTACTATAAACATTTTCTAGTGTTAGCTACTGAACTACGTATGGCTTAACACGCTTTGTTTCTGTGCAAAATTACAAGTTTCTCTATCAAGTGGTACCTACCAAAAAAAACAGTTGTGAGAGACAAATACAGACAAGTGAGCATTTATGAAATCCTATGATGATTCTGTTTTTTCCTTTTGAAATATAGATTATCAAAAACTTACAAATATAAGAGTTAAATTGAAAATTCATTGGTAAAACTTTATTTGCATAAAAATTAATAATATTAAATAATGTCAATTCAAAATGTTTTTAAAAAAACAATTATATTTTTTGCTCTGAATTCCTAGTAAAATAGTCATCATTCCTGGCGCTACTGAACTAATGGTATTTTGCATAAAATACATCAACAAAACACAAAACGGCAATAAAGTCATCTATTTCTTGAACCAGTGGGACGAGTGTTCGTACTTTTTATTCTGAAAATAAATGAATGAAGTCAAGAATTAAAATAGCCGTATTGCGTAAACGGTTAGTATTTGTAAGAGTAGTATAAAACCGAATAAATATTGCACATATTTTTGTATAGCTATTGTTAAAGAACTAAACTGTGATTTCAGTTTTTATTCGTTATGGTGTAGTAGTACTTCGGTTCTTTGGTACATTAGGGAAAGTTTAGCCTTGCATAACACAGGTATCCACGCTTTTTGCTGCTAATATTTTAAATAAGATGTAAAGTTTATAATATTTATCAACAAAAGTAAATAAATCCTAGTTCTATATGCTTTATTAAGCAATATCGCCACATTTACCTATAAGAGTTCTTATATTCATTGATCCAACTGCTTGTATTTGCTACATTTATTTCGTTTTGTTATTTACTAGCTGTGTCCCTTCTTATGTAATATTTCTTATGACGACTTTTATCTAATGCCTTCCAAAACGAGAAGGAGTATATTAGAATATTAAAATGTGTGATCGATGGTCACTTATATAATCGTTGACCGATACGTTCATCGCTTAACATAATTAATAGAGAGAAATCAAAAAGAAAAACTCGTCTATGACGCTCCCCTATAAACTCTGCATCTCTCTTCATATTCTGTATCTTAATAGTGGAAATTCACTATGTATCATGAACTGCTTCATTCTAAATAAAGCCAATGCTATTAATTCCGCCAGTAAATTAATCTCCTGCTAAGTCTGCTCCGGGCTACCAAGTTTCACTTCCCTTGAGGTTTCCAATCCAAGGTCTGTTTGATAATAAGGATGGGTTGCCTTCTATGCTTTTAACCAATCTAGCTCCATTTGTGGCATATTTTGTTTTCAGTTGAAAGTTTTTTGCATCGATCTAGCAAGTCGTCATCATGTCGGGCTTATATATTCGGAGAATATATGTAAGTGCTACCATAGACGAATATTTGGAGTCACCTTTGAGGAATTTTGTTTCCCTCCATGTTTTAGTCTCGGTACCAGTTTCCACGATTACTACATGAGACAGAATCGCTTGATGGTCACTCTAGCTGTCACGATTCATAAAGTGAAGCTGTCTCATCTCAATATGTATATAAATAATGCATAAAAATATAGTAGTTTCCAATATTTATTATTTCAATTTTGATATAGTTGAAAACTACGTTTCTCAGTTTTGATTTATATGCAAATAAATTGCGTATAGGGATCAAAGTAACCTTCATTTTCCTTTTATTTTTATTTTAATTTAGCAAATTATTTCAAAACTCATTATATCTAATCCCCTTATTTATTAAAATAACTCTTCCTTGCTTCAAATTAAATACAGGCTATCTCCTTATAATTAATTATAAAACTATTACCAAAACACTTAATTGCAATATAGGGTGAGTTTAATCTTTTAAATATTTTACACTCTAATAATTTGACTTCGTAGTTTGGTTAATTTTAATTCGATGTCTAAAGAAAGCGTTACCACACATGATAAAATATACTAAAAACATCGTAACTTAAAATTGTATGAGAAAAACAATAAAGATTTCACCTAACACTATTATTACGTAAATAAAATTGAAGGTTTTTTACTTTTGAAAAAGTCCTTTGTCAATCTCTACAATTATAAGAGATGTCCTTCTTTTAAAGTGATTTGCATTTATTATTTTTCAAATATTTTGTACTATCTGAATGTGAAATTAAACTGCGAAATCATAAAATGGTAATTATTTTGAAATACGTTTTCCATAGAAATACAGATATACAGACACATCGCTATGAAATTTGATTCAAGATAATTTCACCGTCATCAATGCTTTACACGCAGGTCTCACACATGTAACGCATTAAATATATTTTTAACAATAAATATTGTCACCAATATATTTCAGTATAAGTTGAATAAGACATTTTAGAAGACATAGATTTTCTAGACGTTTCACAAAGCATTATATATGCGTATAAATGATATTATTTGCCACGTAACTGGTCCTTCTCTTATTTTCAATAAATATGTTTTGTGAACATCTTTGAAATTGAATTTCTGTTCAGACACCTCTTGCTATATTTCAATATTTTCCTTGAGCTTTTCACAAGTATCATAAAATAATTTTCCAGTAGAACCAACAAAAGCTTCGTTCTGTTACAAGTATCGATCAGAAGTACGTCTTGAACTATGGAAGGAATCTCACAGAGTAACACGATACTGTCGCCAAATATTTGGCCGATATACATATGTTGAGTACTTCAGAAACAGATTTTTGTTTTATATTATAAGAGTCTTACTTATGTTTCCAAATATTAATCCACGATCCGGCAAAAATAACAAATTGAATACAAATTAAGGTTTGAATTGTTTACGGTAAACAGCTCGTAATAATTAATATTTTATATAATTTTTTAACACTCAAAGCTTCTGCTAAATTCTACCGATAATAGAATACGTTTAGTGAAAGTATTAAACAAATCGACATTCATTATTTATTAACCTAACTTCTCATGCAATTGAAATACATTACTAAGTTATTCTTATGTATGTTGCTAAGTTTTTCTAATGTATTATGTCGTTATGTGTATAAGTAGTTTCGATATTTGCCTCAAAATTTTCGTAATTCTTTCCATATTCACTCTCCTTTCCATTCTTGTGTAGTGTTCTCCTACTTTACTTCCTTTCATATATACGTCTTATTCCTTTATGTGTATAATTGTGTTTGAATATTTAAGAAGCTTTGGGTAGAAAGTGTTTTATTAGAGTAATATTATGCACTCTCTATATATTCTGTATAACTATGTAAGTCCATTGCTTAATTCTGGCTTACAACTTAAATTACATAAAAAAACACTTATTTCGTCACACGGGTAAACAATTTTTTTTAAATTTAGGAAAGAAAAGATAATCAAATCCAACAAATAAAATGAGTATATATATTCGTGCATATTGTGAATAAATAACAATATATTTGAATATTTAAACCATAAAAGAGGAGGCAGAAGTTATATACAATACAATTTAATTACGAGATGCTATTGTTCAAACAGATCGACATGAGCCGTAATTTTAGGAATTTATAAGCTATAATACAATTTATAAAATAAATTATAATGTTATTTATGTCAATATTATGAGGTTAATTTTCTATGACATATAATATCATTTTATCCACCTTACTTCCAACTCGATGGTCGAATCGTATAACATATTTATGGTTTTAAATTACAACGAAAACAAACTAATATTTTAACATACCTTACATTTCTATCATGCAATTAGTTCGATTTAATTGTAATTTTTATTTGAAGCATTAAGTTCTACGTAGCATTGAACGTATTAAGAACCATTTAAAAACTGCCTGAATTTAATTTGCCATTCTATACCCTAGTTAGTATTTAATTCTTCAAAGCTGCTTAAATTTCCTCAATATGAAATTGGAGTATTAATTGTCATTGATTTTTGGTCACCTTTTGTTGATTTGTCTACAATTATTTTGTTCTAATAGCTTGCCCGCTTACTCATATTGCTTCTTCTTGCTGCTAACTCTTATTGTTTATACGATAAGCAACAAAAGAGAAAAATAACAATTATTTCTTTGTTTGTTCCCATGAAACCAGTATTTCATAGATTATTTTGTATTAGTTCATTTCAGAAGGTAAAATTATTGTATCGCTAAAATTATTAGGTAATTTAAAAGGTGAGATTATGTTTTTTTCCTCCAATATACCAAATGTTTAAAAACTAAATTTGAACTTGAGAAATTTTAATAAGCTAGCGATTTTGAATAATTTTTCGATTTACCTTTTGGTTTCCTTTCTTGATTATTATAATAAAAATCGCTTTTTATATTAAAAAAATTGAACTTATTTGTTTTTTTTTCACGGCATATAGGATTGATTATTTATTCTTTAGAATTAAAATGATAACGTATTGTAAATATATTAGGCGACAAGAACATTTCTATACATATATTTACGCATATTTCTCTGTACGAAACAGATTTCAGATAAACAAATTTTCTTGTCCCATTTATTTATCAGAAGTACCTTCAATTATTTTTTCGCTCAAAAGTTCGATCTAATAGAATAGCACTTTCAACAGTCTGTTGACGTTATAATTTCCTTGTCGGAAAGATTTCCAATTTTATACAGAATATAGATAGAATAAAGTTATTTCTCATTCAGCTACTTAATGGAAGAAAGTACTTTCCTCTAAGTAATTGGAACGAAAATTTTAATTATTTATTATACTCTGGTAAGGTGAAATAATATGTATATAACTGGGAAATGTATTCAAAAACAAAACTTCTCTACTCATGTATAACCCCTACTCAAGGCTTACCATGTCAATTTATGAACACTAATTAGAAGAAATTGGTGAAGCTATTTTACCGCCCAGTCAACTTTTTATTTCGAAACCTTCTTCGTGAATCTTGTTACCCTTGAGAACATATATATAATTCTAATTGTAAAGAACGAAAGTTTATGTATTAATTGGAAATTTAATTAGTATTTAGGTCACAGTACATTTTAAGTAAAATCTTAATAAGTTTATAACTAACAATGGTATCGATAAACTTCATATCCGAAAAAAATTTCTATCAGTACCACCGGCCTTACCTCGAAATATTCCTTAATTAGAGGCAGACATCTCCGGAAAATCGATATTGGATTAATTTCAATATTGGACTTTGACATGTATATACAAAAAATCGTTAAAAAGAAATTTAGATTTATAACAAATTAATTGCGCTACGCGCGCTGAATCGAAGTAAAAATTATGAAAAAGAGGAGTGTTTCCATGTGGTTATACTACCGCCCATTGGGTTTTAGTTGCATGATTTTTGTGAATGGGCATTAGTGACTTTATACCAATGGAATACATGCTGCTTAGTAAATCCACAAGGCTTTAAAAAATATTGTTGTAAAATTATTTGATATTTCAATTTAGGAGTTTACTTAAATACAAATGTGTACGTTATTAAATATAATCCTTAATGGTGACATGGAATTTTTGTTTTAGGTTTATATTTAATATAGTATGACTAAAAGATTTATTACTAAAATGATATCAATACTCTGAGAAAATGACATTCGTTTGCACTATATTAAAGATAGTTAAAGAAAGCCGCATTAAATAGTCGGAGATTACCCGAACTATTACTAATATTATGTCTCTTTAAGCAAACCTTTTGTACAAAAAAATAATTGCCCTAGGGGTCAATACTCCTTGAGAAAGTATGAAATTCGACGTCTTCCGTTTTAATATGTAGAGCGAATGAATCCTTCAAGATGTTGATTCGATGCTAGATCACGTCAAAAATTTGCAATAAGATGGATGTTGTACTCGATTTTCCGTATTAATAAATTTTACTAAAGAAAGGTATGTCACCTACAAGTTTCACTGGGCATATTCATATTAATAGTAGAGTTTTTCTTAGTTTACAAAAGAGCATCATGAATTTTTTGGAAAATTATTATGTATGAAGTACATTTTAACTCTTCACAATTTAGTACAATTTCTACATAATTTTTTTTCTTATTCGTCATAAAATTAAAACAGGCATATTTTATGTTACTTCCAAATTTTATTTGTAAGTTAAGATTAAATTCAAAAATAAGTAAAACCGGATGAGTTTCTTCAAATTATACAATTTGTGATTCCAATATTGTAGTATTTTAGAATAGAATTCAAATGATGTCGATCAGTGAAAATGTTTCAAGTGCAAAACCAGTAATTAAGATAGCATGAAATTTTGCTACAGCTCAACGTGCCGCTTTGCCTGTATGTAATTTTACTCAACTCTATATCAAAGTAAATGGGTAGATTAGTATGTAAAATACGTACTGTACCTCTGGCAGTAAGTTTTATCAAAATCTGTTTAAAAGTTTTGTGTGTAACAAAAATACCTATAAAGATGAACTATGACAGAAATGTCGTTAATATTTTTACAATTGTAAATTCAAAAACATGAGATGAAGTACTAGGTAAACAGAAGAGCAAAAAATGTTTATAAATGTTGTTTTGATTTATAAACTTCAAGATAACAATGAAGTTACACATAGACGATCGATATTCATGTTCGAAAATCCTGTTTTAGATTCACGACACCTGAAAATATTCTTAAAACTAGGTGTATTTTTTTGAAAACGTGTTCAAGGAAAATGTGTATTTATACCACGGTTCCTATTATTGTACATATCCAAATAACTTAGTTATTAGAAGCTAAATGAAATATTGTTTAATTTAAGATAAGTATATAATTTCTTGAAATTTGTCGTTCCTAATTATTTCCGTCATTAAACACGCTTCAAAATATGGCCAGAGCATTCTGTTCAAATCTGTAAATAACATTGAAAAGGGTCAAGGGAATGACAAGAGGTTAAAATCTTACTCGTTGAGTATAAATAATGCACTCAAAGACTTAACGACAGGAGTAATTTGACATTTGGATTAAAAGCTTTCACTGCGGTCTAATTAACTGTAAATATTGCATTAAAGTTGTAAGGGACTTTATATTGTTATGACAATTGATATTAAGAATTAATTTGGAGCTGTGATGTCAACAAGTGCATGATTTTTTTTAAAATTTTGTTAATGCAGTTTTGGAAAAATTCATATTTTATAAAACCGGAAACCAAAAATAAATGTCAGTACAAAAATAAATATATAATTCTAATCGTACTGCTGCTCAAGAATATAATACATATCTACATATGTGCATAAGCAAGACAAAAATTTTTTGTCTCTATTACTTTGGGATGTAAAATATATTATGATTTTTGCATATAAATACAAGCTTAGTGAAAATATACTGTCAATATGATCTTAATAAAACATTTGTAATTAATAACGTACTAACAGTGTTCTATATAAAAACATGAATCAATAGTATGATACTGAAACAAAAATTCATCCTACCGTTAGATCACACTCCTCTTATCGATGTATAAATTTGACTGACTCCATTGATGTCACACAAAGCATATTAATACTGTTAAATAATGTGTTTAGATATATTACACGCTTGCAATTACGTAAATTGATTTGCTTTCCTAAAACATTTCAGGTCTGTAAACATTCTCAAGTCTTCGTACTTTTAAAGTCATCTGATATTTTGTTTTCAAAACTTTTGAAAATACCCTGATTCTATTTACCAATGAAGTCACTATTAACTAATAATCAAAGTAATATTGTATTACGAATTATGAATTTGACAATAAATCAAATTGAATATAAAATAAAATGTCTGTAATATTTGTTTATCTACAGAGATACACAGAGATTGTTGATAAAATATTTATTCCTAAGTTTCGTTGGTAAAAAAGCAACATAAAATTGATTCATTCTACAAGGCGGTATCAAGCTCAGTTTGTATACAGTACTATCAAGCCGGATTTGTCTGATAATATAAAGACTATATATAGTAATCTTATATAGTAATCTTACTTTCTCGTTATTTTAAGGGATTCGTCGGTATTATGTGCTCGAAAACTTTAGAATCGTAATGATTTCACAAGTTGCAATTTATTAAAAATCCCTAGCTAAATAAAAATGACGCATGTGCCCCGAGTGGATCATGGTCATTTTAAGCACTTCAAATTGATACTAATATAAAAATAATTTTGCTAGCACATTAGCCTAGTAATCATACTGTTTGGCTTCAAAATTTATTAAGATAGTACATAGTATTCATTTATATGAGCCAAAGGGTTGAGCCGATTTTAATAAAAGAATAATAAATACACACGCACACACACGCACATGTACAAACATACGCACACTCACGCACATTCACATTTACATGTATATTCAACAAATGAGAAAATTTGCAGTTTTTGATGGTACTTCAAACAAATTTATGTTAAATAAAAAGTATTTGTTTAAAAAATATACGTATTTTTAAAATCATTTACAACAATTACATAAAAATAGTTCATCTCTTAATATTTGTGTCCAGTGTTAATTTTAAATTTTTAAAAAAATTAAGATATATAATGATACTTAAGCATGTCCTTCACTGTACAAAAAAATTATACGTATATTTACATATTTATGGTCGTCCGCGAACACAAATTTCCTTTAACTTTTTATTAATTCATTTTTGGGCCAAACTGTACAGTACTTCAGGCTTATGCCCTAGGAAATTTATATTTACATTAGTACCAACTGAAATGTTTAAATTCTTGGGGGAGCACATAAAAAAGACAGAAAAGAATTAGTCGCTCACCATCACTGAATTAGAGGCCATTAAGTTTTATTGGAAAATCCACGTCATTTTTACATATATTCTGTTGCAGTAACTACTTTTACAGTAACACACTTTTTCTTTTTTATCGGATAGAATTGGTAGTACCGATGATCTCAATCTCCTTGATTTGAAAGCAAAGATATATTTGCTAAGAGGTGGGCATCTGAAGATGTTGTAATACAACGAAACTAGGTCGTGGTAAAGAAGTTAAAGAAAATGTAAATAAAACCGGAGTACGTAGTTTCATTTAATAGTGGAAAAAAAATCGTTTAAATGTTATACAGGTTGTAACGCATATTTAAGTTACGTCAGCTAAATTCTCAACAATAAATTTGCCTCAATTTCTAATTTATGTCGATAAAAGATAATAAACCTTATGTCTTATGTGGAACGAATTTTTTCCTTATATATTAGTGATATTGGATAGAAGCTAAATCATTATTTAAGTAAAATAATTGCTTTTCAACTGAATGAAGTACATTGCTAGACCTTCACTTATTTCCGTTGCTCATATTGTGTTCGGTGAAAAGTAATTTTCCGTTAAGTATTTTGTTTTCCCTCATATTTATCTACTTTCTTCGTTCGACGTATTGTTGCACAAATCAAAGTTGAATGACTTCTGTCCAGACTTACCATAAACTTTTAAAGAAAACTTTGTGTTCTTTTTGAATGTGAAAACCTTCAAATGAAAGATACACTGCCTTTGTTTTAATTACTTTCTTTCCTTATATATAATAGATTGCATAAAATTATTTCTCGAGCAAACGCAAAGTTAGTAAACGCACTACATGGAAGGAAATTCGACGCCTAATACATCTCTTTTCTTCATGGAATAATGTAATATTTTCCCTTGGTAAATCAAATACTTTTCTTATTAAAACATATATGTGCCAAGTGTGTAATGCGTATAACGAGACATTATTTTGAAATTTATGAGTTATGACATAAACCTTGTATACAGTGCTGGATACCGATTTATTATGAAAGCAAGCTTTCAACGTAAATAAAAGCAAAGGCCACCTAATAAAATTCATTACTGATTTGGATTGGATTGATTTTATTTTTAAACAATTAAATGATTTTGCAAAAGTCAAGTGAAAATTATTTTCATACCAAGAGAGGTTATTTTAATTTTTTGAAGTGAAAACTCTTCTTTAGGCGCAATAAGCGATTTTTGGTACTGGAAAATCTTATGGTTTTGCGTCACCGTCATGCTAATATTAACAAATATATCTGTAGTTATGAGTAAGACATGTTGCGCTTGGCCAGCAATATAAGAGTATATATATATATATATATATATATATATATACACACACATATATATATATATATATATACACACACACATATATATATATATATATATATATATATAAATCGATAGCATCTACTGCTCTGGCACCAGACTAGCGCACACGCAGCGGCCTGTCTGCAAGTATACACACATATACACCAATAGATTTTACATACCCGACGGTGTAATGTTGAGTTAAATTAACTACGTACAAAGTTAAATGTGTGTATACTGTGCATTATTTAATTTTTGTTTATTTCTGATTATTATTTTAATTGTTTATTTGTTGGATCACTGTGCAGTACAACAATGAGTACTAAATATGTTTACAATTAAATGAAACTACGTGATGTAGTATTATTTCTACTTTCTTTAATTTCTTTACCACGACCTAGGTTTCGTTGTATTACAACATATTCAGGTGGGATATTAGCAACGATTCCAGTAATCTTTGCTAATATCCCACCTGAAGATGTTGTAATACAACGAAACCTAGGTCGTGGTAAAGAAATTAAAGAAAGTAGAAATAATACTACATCACGTAGTTTCATTTAATTGTGAATAATGAATTTCTACGAAATTAACGCCAAATATATTAAATGCTAAATATGTTAATATTTTTAAGTAGAAAATTGAAGAAAAAAAAGCACTTGTTTTCAAATATTTCCAATATTCGGACCGATATTTGCGTTTATAAATATATTATTAAATTTTTATTTCTTCAATATTTCATCTCTGCAATACATCATGCAATGAGTGTTTCATAGCGTCTTAGGAGTTATCTTACTAGCGTGGCAAAACATATTTCTAGTTGTTTCATAATATTTTTGTTGCTGATGAAAAAAAACACTGTTATTTCATAGTTTAAAGTTTTCACTTCTTTAGCCAGACTGTCTATTGCTTTATAAAAACTGAATTATTTAATATAAATGTGATAACATTATTTGTATCAAATTTATTTACCTAAAAATATATAAATGATCAATCTGGAGGAAACTTCGTCAAACAAAACTTTCATCAAAATGAGGCAATGTATGGATTACGCTGATAAAAGTATGATATAGAAACAATTTTGTACCAAATTAACGAACTCCATATCGTACCATAAAAGTGGTAGGATTATATCTTATCAATTAGCTAACGTATTCGAGTTATAGCAGAAACAAATAAACTGAATAATCTAATATACAAACTGTAAAATTATATAATCTTGGCAACGATCTTAACACGGCAGTCATTTTTCTCTACTGCATCCACTCAGGCTACCAGTAATTTTCCAGAACATAGGAAAAGAAATACTTTTTTGCCTATACATCAGAAGATACTTTTCCTCTTATTACTAAAATCCAAAAATGCCAAATTTTTATGGAATATTTATTCTATATTTTCAGCTGCATAACTTAAGAGCAAAACAGATTTCCCAGCGGAAACGGCTGAGTACTATGAAATAAAAACAAACCTTTATTGTCAGTCGGATCCCTTCAGATTTTATAATCCTTTAAAGGAGCATGTGCACACGTATGTACATACAAATATTACGATTTGATTAGAGCTTATCCATTAATATTTATTTTGAAAACACTCTTCTTCCCTTATTTTCATGGATTTTCTGACCACCGCCCTAGATCTAGCTAATGCAACAAATTTTGTCAACTTATTGAGGGTACAAACAATTTACTAAAAATACCACTATGAATACCTATGTTCATTAAAACACTTTTGATGACTCAATTATTCGGGCTTCTTCTAAGAGTTCGTGCTTGAAAACAGAATCCCATCAAAGAGTTTTAAAAACCACATCAATATTTTTGAAGTATTTCCAATTTGTTTACAGATATACATAACATAGGACAGAGGAACTTTTCTGTAATCTCCAAATGATTGGAGCATTACCACCAGACCATCTAGCTGCTCAGTTATACCTGAAATTTTTAGGTATATAAATGTACCTTTATTCAAATTTCCCAAGACTATTTCTCGTTAGTGACTTACCCGAGAGCGTCTATAATCCCACAAATGGTTACCTGCAGCATATAATATTAATGCGTAAAAATTGACTTAAAATAAATTTTCTAAACCACATGAATATTTTTAGTAATGTTAATATTTTCTATCTGTAAGATTATTTTGAGATATTTGAAAATTACAACGTTACACTAAAGTCTAATTATACAAAATGTATTAAAAGCTTAATTTCTTTTTTCGATTTTTGAATAATTTAAAAAATTAATATTTTTGTTTTTGTGTCTCTAATTGACCACATTTTCTGATTTTGTGCTGGATTTTCTTATTTACTTTTTCCTGGAAGAAAATAACCGCTATTTAAAGTAACTAATTGTTGGTATATTTTTCATGTATTTAATGCAATATATACACCATAAATCGCACATTTTATTGCTGGGTGGTCTATAATGTTAGAGAACATTTTATTTCCGAAGTATTAATTTAAAACTGTACCTCAAACTTAAAAATAATCACACGAATAAATAAATATTTTAAACATAAACAAACGGATTTGTATTATTTTTGTTTCCTGTAGAGATATCCACTGTCCCTTCCACCTAAATGAATTAAACCACCATCAAATGTTTCAGAGTTTTGATTTAACATTGATGTACACAACGTAAAAAATAACTGTAAACCTCATATTGTACTAATTCTCTTTAATTCATTAAAGTAATCCATTAATTCTTTACGCTTTTATAGATTTGAGAGCCTTCTATTGAGAATAATATTATCACTTTTTTATTTTCAATATGAATTTTAGGTTCAACATAAAATCTTATATCTATTATTACGTATTGAATTACCTTCTTAATAGCTCCTTATCTTCCACGCTAAAGGGATGCGCTTATAAGCAACAATCGTTTGGCGGCTAAGCTGTCGAAAGAGTTATACTCGAATTTCCATCCTTACACAGAAAAACATTCAATCTGAATTATTATACTTTGCAAAGATTGATCCCTACTTCGCTATCCTTTGCACTATTTACTCCTCTCTTTCCTCTTGCATTATTTTCATTGTTGTATAAATATTTACGAACAGGTACGCACGCAAATTTAATTTTTCTAATACCTCATTACTATTGTCAGTCTCGTAGAAATCTAACAGTGAAATTTTTAGATGAAAGTTTTGCGGCAAGTCAAAATCCGTTTGTTAATTTTTTACAGGATATGTGGTTAGTAAGACAAAAATTAATAATAAAAAAAACTATACCATTAAATTCCTAATTTACAGAATTATCATTTTCTCAAAAAAAAATACATAATGTAGACTTTTTTGTCTTTAGCGTTATTAAAAGTATTACGTACTCGTAGGACCCAAGGTCTTAACTCATATATTATGAATTTATGTCAGTTATTACCCAAAATATAAAATAAACCAAATGATTTAAATATCAAAGTAAACAATTAAAATTTGCTTACATGCTACAAACAGCCATTTAAGAGTAAGCTTCGAGGTAGCCTGAAATCAGCTTTAAGAGATATGTTTTGAACGCAAATGATGAGTGGTAGAAGAAAATTGTCGATAATCCTTACTAAACGTAAATTTTTTTTCTAATTTTGGTTATGTAATAACTCAGCGATAATCTGACTCAACAGGGTTTCTTTTACTAATAAATGTTAGATAAGTTCATTGGAAATATTATAAATTATATATAATACCCGTCACCATCGTTACATGCTCAATTTCAGTCCAATATGAAGCCATTGTGATAGTACAGACTTACATTGATATCCGGAAAGCGAGATGAAGTAAAATTACTAAACCAAATGACATTAGCAATAAAATTTTGCTCCGGGAGTATTAACCCTCATCATTCCACTTTAGTATGCAAATATTTTAACGGCGGTGCGCCCACACGGCAGCCGCGGGGTGCGGTCGCCACTATAAGATTGCGCGGGAGCGATGTCAAAGTGTCCTCTCATTAAAATATCATCAAGCGGAATGTCATTTGTATGCAATAATAAAGCTTTTCCATATTCATTCGGTAGTAATGGGACAAGCAGCATATTCATGCGATGCCCTTTTAAAATTTTCCTCAAATGGCCATCTATTATTTGTAACCTTCTTCAGTATTGCGTTAGGTACGTTATATAATACGTGCACCATGACTTAAGATAATTTAATGAAAGAAATTTAAGTCTAATAATTACATAATTAAAATTGTTCAACTTAGATTTAATTAGAGTTGACTTCATTTTTGGTTCCATGTTGGTCTTAACATTGATCTAAATTATAATTTATGACCCTAATGAAATAGACATAATTGGTACTATTCTTTTGTGCATAAAAGAAATAAGCGATGAATTGCTTAAGTACGCATGGTTATTTTGAGGTTTTGAGAGCAACGTAAAGTCTATTTTTCAATAATAACAGTTATTTTTGATAAGTTACGAACCGGGCAAATTTTGTTTAAGATCCGACGGTTGTATACTTTATTTCGACTACGAAGTCAGCCTCGGGTTTAATATAATTTTATACAAAACAACAGGTTCTGCTCTAAGTAATATTACCCTTTATAATTTCTCAATATATTTTCTATTTTCTTACTTTTTCTTTGCAAGATGATACGCGTCTACCTTTACCTTTATATATATGAAAACAGGTGATAGATCGCAATTCTTGACCGAAATTGGTAATTTTTTTTATCAGTTTGTTAACTATCAGAGAAAAGGCCTTTTAATTTTCAGGGCTATTTCTCCAATAGTGCGTTTTTGTGAAGAATTTTCTACAGATTCTTTTTGTTGTACCCGGCGACTGCTCTCATTTTTATCATTTTCTTGTTCTTTTGTTCTTTTGCTGTTGTTTTAAAATTTCTTTATTTTTAACTGTTTCTTAGAATTAAGAAAAACACCCAGGTTGTGCATATTTAGTTCTATAAATGATTTTCCACTTTTATATGAAACTCTATCCTCAAATTATGATTGTGTATTGGAAATTTTGTATATTAGCCTTAAACATGAAGAATGTATCGTAAGAATTGCGTTTGTATTAAAATATTGATGATCGCTCTATTTAATATACATACATACACATATATATATATATATATATATATATATATATATATATATATATATATATATACATATATATATATATATATATTAAGAGGATAATGTTTATTATTTCAAATGATTTGAACCGAAATCTTGCGGAGTTCCATTGAATATTTCTTTAAAATCCCTCGATGTTTAATATTGAACTAGGACGGCATAAATACTTACATTACTTATTAAGGGCCATGTCGTGAAAATGGGATATCACGAGCCCTTATCTGTCAACCAATTAATGGTTTATATATTTCCACTCATGTTACAAAAACCATAACTTGATAAAAACCCTAATAAAACTCATTACTCTAGGCCATAAATTGCATCTAGAAGTTAAATAAATTTAACAATGACGAAAAGTATCCTAGTACAATTTTAACTTCATTTTTCATACGAGCGCATGTTTTCACAATATGGATAGGAGGAGAAAACATTGTTTGGGAAAACGGTTCTGAGCGCAGCTTTAATTGCTTCCGTGTGAAACAAAGCAATAGGTCGTAACAAATGGCGTAAAGAAAAAAAAATGGTCTGCTTTTTAAATTTCTACTCTGAACTGACGTTTTCCTTCTTTTTAAATTTTCCAGGAACGAATAAAATGAAATATATTCCTTCGCGAGGGTTCCAGTTTAACTTTTTATTTCTCCCTTTGCCTTTGCAGCGTTCGATGTCGTCACTATTTGAAACCGACCTCCAGCGCATAGAATTTTACGTGAGTTTCATGATATAAATTGTATTATTATTAAATATCCTTAAGTTAGATAAATATTTTGTAAACTCAGAGACTATTTTATTAGTTAATAACAAATTAGAGTTTTAAAGCAAAAAATATTTTCCTCATATAAATTATTTTTATGGAATCTAATATTATTAATACAACTTGTGCGTGTGTTTCCCTTCGCGTATATTTTATATTAAGAAATTCCTTTCAGCGGATTATAATAACATGTATTTATTTATTTATTTATATTTAATGCAACATCCAGTCATCCATAAAAAAGAAATTCATTATTCAAAAATTTAATTATTACAATTCGAAAACTTTTCACGTAAAAAATGAAAAGTAACGTTAATAAAAAAAGGACCCAAATTTAATAGCAGTAAGCAGAATATGAATGGAAGGAAAATGGTGGGACTTAAGTCACTATAGACATTATTTTTTCAAGCGACTCATGGATGCATTTGTCGATGATAAATTTATGGCGCATGAATTTATATCTTCTGTGTTTTAGAACTTAGGGGCTTAAAAAAGAAAGTACTTAAAGTAACAAATAATTTTTAGAAACGATGAGCAGTCATAAATTTTCAGAACGTAAATCCAGGCCATGGGCAGATAATTTTGTGAATCTGGCACTAAGGTAAGGTATATTGTTATTTAATCTCAAAAAAGCGTTTACGTTTTTTTAAATCAAATATATTGAAAAGACCTGCATTTTTACATTTTTCTAGCTTGTTAAACCATTGGTAAATATAATTTGGGCAGTGTATATCTCTATAGTCATTTAAAGGTACTTATAATAACTTACTTTAGTTTTAACAAAGAATCGACGACTGGCATCGTTTATCCGGGGTCTGCTAAGTAAGATTTTGATGTGTCAAAAAAAATCAGGCAATATATATCTTACATAATTATTTAAATAAAACTTATTAAAGTTCAGGATAACCCTTGGTAAGTAAAAAATTAATTCACTTTGTAGCAAAAACTTTTATTCGTATCGCTTTAGCGGTCTTGATAATTTATATTTTTCAGTTCGAAGGCATTCGGGTTTAGTTAATACTGCTTTAGAGCCATAAATATATTAAAATTTGTTTAATAAATATTCAATAACGATAAAAGAGAAAACCATTACCGATACTCTCCTAGTGAAATACCATTCAAACTCGTTCGATAGTTTTGATACCAGAAATAAAAAATAAAATACTCTTTTTTAAATAAGTAAACAGGCAAAAAGAATGAATAAAAAACAGTGTGTTATACGTTTTGCAACTACGTCCGTGGTGGATATTTTTTTTTAAATATACCACACAGATTTTTTTTAAAACTATGACTCTCTTGTTATAAATGTTATATTGGGCACATTCAAAATAAGGCAATGATAAGAAAAGCCAAGATCATTTTCCGCGACAAATGTCCACAAATATTTATAGTTTGATGACTTTTTTTCTTGTGTAGTTTACTTGGTATGCTGAGGATATACACCACATAATACCATGTCTATTTTAGAATTATATGTTATAATATAGGCACAATAAACTCATCCGTCTCTTGGCTGCATCAATATAAAGGAACGAGTCGTAGTTTAATGTTACTCAAATTTTTTCCTTCTTAAGTCGAATTACTTAAGACGTGACGTCACGTGCTAGCAAAAGCGTGGCCATTCCATAAACAAGGCCTTTTAGAAAAGATTTACTTGCGAATAATTCTTGTACTTTGCACCTTTGTTAACTTTGTCTGTATTAATGTATATTGCATAACTAATTAATATACAACTTCTTAGGATTATTCCAATTGATTCAAATATGTACATTATGAGAACTATCTTAACACAATAAGAACTTATAATTTTTTTAAAAGATTATGGTATTTTGTAGGTTTTACGAAAGTTTAGAATATTGTCATGGTTATTTTGTAAAGTTCCTGATAAAAATTTTACAACACATTGAGAATTTCAAATTTACTTTTTCCCGCCATTCTTATTTTTATGGAAATTATTATGTGTCACGTGACATCTCGTTTTCGTAATGTTTTTGTATATTTTCTATATTTTACGGTAACAAGAGACGGTGTCTTTTAAATCGAATATATATTATATATTTACGGAGATGTTCTTCAATGTTTCATAAACAGAAATATTTCGACAAACTATAATATTTACAGTTTTTAAAATTATTCTTTTGAACATTTGATTAACTGACAATTTTTCGGTAATGTAACAATCTTTGGCTTTACTTATAATAGCTTGCATCTGTTCGACAACATATAGAACTAAAAGTACACGGGTGTGTCAATACTCTGAACAACCGTTTAATTTTTTTTTTAAATATATCTCATATACATCAACAAGTGTGAATTCAAAATAGCCGCACCATTAACTTTTTTTATTACATACTACTCTAATCGAATATATATAATAGTGAAAAATATCTTAAAGTTGCTGCAAGATTGATGAAAGTAAAATGGATTTTAAATGAAACCTGTCAAGCACAAGTGGAACTCGCTCTACGAGAGTTCCGTATATATTTAGATATTTATACACAGTTATTGGTACACAATATTCCTATTAATATATTTACAAAATTTTAATTTTTTAAAACAAAAATATTTTCCCTACCTATACCTATATATTCCCTACCTCATATTTTCCTTACCTATATTTAAATTTATTTTTTGTGATATAAATAAACAATTTTGGAATTTTCTCATTTACCTTGGTGTTTGTGAACTTTCATGATTCTAGGTCAATTGGAATTACTCTATAAGTTTCGATTCATTTGAGTGTGTCAAAATATTGGTAATAGCCTTTTCTTATTACCTTGACTTAGAAGCTTCATTTTTACAGCTCAAAAGATTATAAACTTAGGTATTTGATACAAAGAATATAAACTCAGGTATTTGATATAATTTCAACTTGATACCTCTACGCGCTTCTGAGAAAAAGGGTCTTGACCGATAGACAGATAGACGAAAAACGAAGTAATATTATAAGGGTTCCTTTTTTTTCTTTTTGAAACATGGAACCCTGAAAACATAAATACGTGTAGCACGCAAACAATAAATTATGTTAGTTTAAGCAAAACTCTAAACAGGTGATCATTTAGTCAAATATTTCTTCTCCTCTTTTATCCCCACTTTCATTCTTAAGATAATTTCATTTCATTTGTCGTAACTTCAATGTCATTAATTTAATTAAGTCGTATTTAGAGGAATTTTGACTTTTGAACGAAGTGAACAGTGAACAAGTAATTCAAATGGTTCAAAAATTTGAAATCAAATTGTGGTTGGAAATCGATTATTTTGCATTGAAAGGATGTAAAATAATATATACATTCTTCTGTTCATCCCATTATACAGCATTTTAACCTATATATCGCTTTAAAGGAATTCCGAATATCCTTAGTCACATACACGTTAATGTTGCCTTAGCTTTAATATAGAAATTTGTATTGGGAGATCTAGTATTCACGAGTTAATTTCCTAGTCATAATTAACATCATTGTATCACTGTAAGTTTGTAAATTATGATATAAAATGAATATATAATTATATGAATTTAAAAAAAATTTTCATTTATATGTAAAATTAAATCCATGTTATCCGTGAATACAGGCTTATAAGGAAATGTTGGCTTAACATTTTTGAGAACATCACACCATTTACCGCTAAATATATATTCCACTCACTTGATACATTTTTGTTTTAAAGTTGAGGGAACTTTCGTTCGGTAAATGCGATGTATGACAGATAATTCTTTAAGTAAACCGGCCCGAACCTAAGAGGATAGCCATAAGATTTATAATTGCTCGTATAATATTGCTAAATAATTTTCAATGAGAAATTATATACTCGCTAATATGCGATGTCCATGTGGGAGCAAAAGGGTTTGAAGTAAACTCTAATTGGAGCTTAGTAAATAGTTTTCTACCGCTGTTGTCCCAGTTAAAATTTATTTTAAATTAATCTACAATATTTTGAAGTCAGCTTTGGTCACCTCGCATATAAGTATGAGTAGAGATAACCAGATTTACTTGGAGAAATGCGTATATATGTGTGTGTGTGTACCCACGGGCACGTTTTGTGTGTGTATGTATGTGTGTGTATGTGTGTGCACGTGCGCATGCGTGTGCATATGCATGTATGTTTATGTGTGTTTATGTGCGCGCGTCTGTACGTGTGTGCACGTGTGTGTGCGTGTACGTGTGCGCATGCATGTAGGTATGCGTGAGCGCATGAGAGCGCGTGCGTATGCGTGAGAGTGCGCGTGCGTGTGTGAGTGCGCGTTACAATATTTTTTATAAAGTAACTTCCTGTACAGGAACTTATAACTGGCGCAGTCGGTAGTTCCTGCTGCGGTCGCGTTTTTGATAATCGTTATAAAGACTTGAGCAGTATCTACGAGAAACTAAATATGTTTTTGTGTTGTGTAAGGGTTTTCCAGGGTTTCAAGGCGAATACAGACTATCGCGTTGGTGGCGATAATGTAATTAAATTAAAAAAGAAATAGAAGGATTGATTTCTCTTAAAACTTCTATTTGTTTTTGCTTTGCGTTACGTATATTCTTAGAATTTGAAATTCTGATAACTATTTAATGAAAAACATAAATTTACGCAGGCTGTTTTGTCATGGTGGAAGACGTAGAAAATGTTAAAATGGTAGCTACAATTATACGACCGAATGTGCGGAAAATTCTAGAGAATTGTATGCTAATTATTACCGCCATTTTGTTCCATGTTAATTTTTGATGAACACATAGATGTGTATAATAACGAGCCAGTATTATATAGAGCTATGTAAAGAAGATTAACAAAGACAGTTCACAGGAAAATATATATTAAAACTCATAATCATATCGGAACTCAAAATTGAATAATTTTGGAAGTTGAAGGATTTCAGAAGCCAATGTGTTTCCATAATATAGATAATACGAATAAAAAGCATAATCATATTGATGTAGCCGTAAAACAAAACCTGAAGAATCTTTGTTAAGGACACCAGAATGAAGAAAAATAACATAATATTCGTAAACTAGGATGTTTTGGATTCAGAGAAGTGTTCATTTGGAAGGGGATCCCACATAGTTTTAGAAACAAAATTAGACACTACTTTGATACCAAATAATGAAACACGAAAAATATATATTTAATAAAGCATATAGGTATTCCCTAACCTTAATTAGAAATTGACATGTAAATAGAAAATCGTTCGACTTAGTCGTGATGATTTAGTCGTGATACGTTCGACTTAGTCGTGATATTTTCCATCGGACATTGTGCCAAAAGAAATAGCTCAAAAAAGCCTTGCATAGAAAAACAGCAAATGGTTGTTGATTACCGTAAATTAAATGAACAAATAATTGCCGATGAATATACAATCCCGTTAGTTGAAGAAAATTCAGATAAAGTAGGTAAATCACAATATTTTAGTATTCTAGTCCTTGTATCACATTATTGTCAAATGAAAATGGACTCTGAAGATATTGATAATTGAGAATTTTGAACCCGCAGCACATTCTAACGTGCTATGAGGAACGTGTTGTTCAACTATGAATTTGCGTTTACTCAACATCTTCGGAGGAACCATTAATTAAATTAGGTAAAATTTCCGACTGGTTAAGAGAGGCAAATCTAAAATTCAGTTAAGCAAGAGTGAATTTTAGTACAAACAATTTTTAATAATCGATACTAGAAATGTAGCTTTTGGAAGCCGTGTAAAACCAAAACAATTATTCAATCAAAGATTAGAGTTTATCTTTGTTAATAGTCCACCTGAAGATGTTGCAATACAACGAAACCTAGGTCGTGGTAAAGAACTTAAAGAAAATAGAAATAATACTACATCATGTAGTTTCATTTAATTATCAATATTGATAGTATCCCTAACGAAATTCATTTTCGATGTACATATCATTTGGATATATTAGGTATCGACAGAGAGAACATACTTATTAATGAATGTATGGAGAAGGGGGGACGCAAATAAAGAACGTTGCACAAGCTAGTTTTTAACAAAATAATTGACAGAAAGGAGAAAGTAGTTCATGGGTATAACAAAGGTATCAAATATCTACCACTACAGCAATCCAGTTTATGGAGATACAAACAGAAGAAAAATAAAAGGAAAAGGCTTGTATAACGGTCCTTTTAGGATAAAGAATATCCGAATTAAATACATGTATCCTTAGAAAAGACGGTTAGTTATTCAAAGTTAATTTTAGCCAAATAAAAAAGTATATTCCAGATGTCTCAATGTGTGTTCGAAATTAAATGAGAATAAAAAGCCTCAAGTCCAGGGATTTTTGCACAAGAATTGGGAAAAATGAGGCTTCAAACCAGGCAGAGAATTATTATTCATGCTCTCAATATTTCTATAATTTTTTAAATGTATTCTCAGTTGTGTGAAATCAAAAAATAAAATAAAATTTTAAATGTATATAGAGCAAGTAAGGAGAGTATTAAAAAAAATAATATATTGGGGAGTATTCAGGAAGCGTCGAGGAAGGACCTCATTTACTCAGTTTGTATAATTAAGCTAATTTGAACCGATTTAGATTATACGAACATTTTGAAACGGAAATTAATCATACAATAAATAGCGATAGAAATATGAGCATTAATATAAATAAATAAATAGCAGTAATGGAATCAGTTCTGGATACATTTAAAAAACTAAATATGCTCTTGATGGAAAGTCAAATAGATTTAAGTAATTTTATTAATATTATAACGAAAGAGCGAGTGGAGGAATATTGATATAGAGATACTTATATACATTTATAAGCTAATGTGCTGTAAAACTTCTTCGTCTATTAAACCAACAAGTGAAATTTAAATATATACAAAATTAGTTTTAAAAATTTTGTCGTGCCATTTGTGACAATACCTACATTCAATATAATATATATCTTACCAATATAATAAATAATCAATATTTTTATTTTCTTTTTACTACCGCACTCTTTTAACATATTTTTGTAAAACGTATATAATGTTCATATGCTTGAAAGAACCGTTACGGAACTTAAAAGTATGGCATTGACAGTAATTGAGTCGATGTTTTCTCCTGAAACTTTCAAAATAATCGAGAAATTTAGATGGTACATATCATCTAAATTTCTCGATTATTTTGAAAGTTTCAGGGAGAACCATCAATTCAATTCCATTAATTTAAAAGGAATTTGTGCCGTACATTTTTTATTGGAAGTCTTTTCTACATTATGTGCAGCTCTGCTTAAATTGTTACCATAGTGTTGAATAAGATTATAGCCAAGCATTCGTATACAAGAAATGACAAAGGAACACAAACAAACTTTTTACATTTGCAGATAACATTTTACACGTGCATTCACATTAACATTGTACACGTGTATTTTTTACATTTGCAGATAACATTGTACACGCGCATAGCGCGTGCTTGCATAGGTGGCACGAGTGCACGAAGGCACGCACGCACACACGATAGGTGACGAGAATGCACGCGCAAATGCGCGCACGCACACACTACACACGCATATACACAAACGCATCACACACACACACGCACACGCATAGATACTAATTTCCTATTCAATGATAAAATGTCGAATGATTAAAATATACAGCATGTTTTTTTGAGAATTTAAATATAAAACTAAGTGTCACGTACCTCATCCAGTATGTTAAGGGAAGGAAATGCATATTTAAAATTTTGATTGAATCTTTTTTTAACTACAATGCGGCTGGTTGCGAAATATTACGAGCAAACGGTAATGTTTTTTGTCCTGGCTACTAGTATATCACTTCAGCATTGTATAAGGGGAGATATTTTGTACATTTTTGATAAATATTTCTGCGTATCATAAATTACGCCACTAAATACCACAATATAATCCTTGAAATATAATACAGTTAAAATTGTTTTTACTGGTATATGATAATCAAAATTCTATTAAAATGATACATGGGCATAGTACTAATTACACGTTATCATTATTCAAATAAAATAAATAAAGTTATCATAAGAGAAGCGTTTTGTCTCATTGACGTTAAAAGGGCCGTGCGTTCGTTTAAAAAAATTACAAGCTCCACATGCTTCGTATGCTACGCTTTCTACACCTAAAGATTTTAAAGTTTCAGAATTGCTGGACGTGCGTCATACAATGCTACGACGATGAATTGCTGGACGTATATTATACCGAGCCACGTAATGGCTATGGGTTGCTGTGCTGCCTTAATGGCAATCGATTTTATTGGAGAGCGTTTACCAGTATGAAATAAACGGCGTGTAGTTTAAATTGACTGTTGAACATATCATTACATATAAATGTATTATCAGTATGCAAACTCCGTGCCTTGTAAAGTTTACGATAATTTATTTACAATAGTATTTTTAAAATCATACACAAATTTATATAATTGGTGATTTTAATGGGTATAATTATTCTAAAAAATCGTAAATTTGATTTTAAATATTAATAATGTTCTTAAAAATAGCGGAAGAATGCGTGATGTGGTTTGATCGAAAAATGATGGTGCAACCGTTGTGCGTAGCTACTGACCTTTTGCGAGGGCCATCATTATCCAACTCTGGCTGTGAGTATCCATATATATTTACATTTGGCCTTTTAATCCTCAACATCCTCTAAATACATATCCTCTTACTAATTAGAATTTCTGTAAGGAAGATCATATGTTACCATGTCATTTTCTGTTTGAAATCTATTGTACAATTTATACTTAACTGAAAATGAAGATATCGACGTCGGCAATTATTAAGACCAAATTTATTCCCTAACCAACAGATATTTTCCTTTAAAAGCCACAGGACTTGCAAACATGCAACATACAAAATCCTAGTAAATAATGTTGATAATACGGTATAAACGGTAAACCGCCAACCATTTTTGAATGACGTGACAGTGATAGAGCACAAGAATGTTTTTTGAAATTATTCTATATCCTATTCGCAAGTTGTCTATGGGCTAGCACCAATAAAGAATTTTACGTCAAAATTCGTCAATATTGCTATTTATATGAATTTTCTTTTATGTTCTAATAACCATAATGCAACCCCATAGTGAAACTATTGTTGCTGTAATATTTTTAAGTCATATTGAGCGCTACATCGTTGCCTTGGACTTTTAACTGACGTGGTATAGATATTCTTTAGTAATAAGGTTTTTATCTCAAAAGTAAATTAATGGAAACAAAAGGGATAGAGTTAGTTGTAGTAATAAAGTTCACATTTCAAAATCGCATTTTACCAGGATGAAGGTAACTTGGCTTGAACTTTAATTTGATAAGACTCTCTTGATAATTCATGTTCATAATTTCTTAATCATACGAATACACTTCTTACTGTTTGACCGCCATTATTAAAATCCAGTCATTTAGGGAATATTCAATTAAGAAGAAATAAAAGTCTCACCAACACTATTCTATTTAAAGGCCCAATCAAATCAACTCAGTAGTTTCATTTCATTATCTAGTAATCAGCCAATTAAAAAAACTAAACCAAAAGACAGAGATAAACAGAGCATACAAAAGTAAAAAAGGTATTTTGACTCAAAAAAAAACAAGTAAGCAAACAAAGCAAAGGCTATAAGAATGTAATATGTTTTCTTTAAACATATATTCTTGTGTGACTTTTTACAGACGAATGATATTATTAATATATTATTTTGCCAATTTATATAAGGGAATGATGAGATATTGCGTCTCGTTTTCAACTATATGTATATGTTTCTTAAATCATATATGTATTATTTTCTGTGCTTGTCATGTACTTCATGTAATACGAAGTCTACTTTGGAAATAGACAATATATAACCACGTATACATTTCCTTTACTATTAAATCTAAGGTTACGAGACATGATTCAATATTACTTAAACTACTTAGGACACGATATCACGTGCTGATAAAAACGTGGCCTTTCCTTAGGACAAAGCCTTATCAATTTATTATTTACGAGATCTTTCACCTTTGTTCCCTTTATCTATACTATACTATACCATATACAGCATTACAAATGAATAGGTGTTTATTTAGGATTACTTCATTTCTTGGAAGCTCTTACGTCTCATGACATGGACTTACGGACTCATGACATTGACGTAAATATGGTCACAAAATAATTTTATCAGCAGTGCAACATAATATGCTAATTATTTCGATAATAATTTTGTTCTACTGCCTTAAATTTATTTAAAATAACTTTAAATATGTTACTTGAAAAGTTTTCGTCAAATTTCATACATTTAATGCTATTTAATCCAAAGATGTTATAATATTTTAAATAAAATATACAAATAAAATTTTCTAATTATTAAACAATTTGTATCGCTATGTACGTGTATGTTGCGAGGGACCTATTGTATCCAAATTATTTATTTATGTGCTTTAGTGTATACAGTTGGTACACATCGTAAATTTATTACTAAGAGAGCAATATTTTATTGAAAGTCAAGGCAACAGTCTAGCCCTGCTAGGCTAGCAGCTGGGAATCGAAACTGGATCCCCGCGGTGCGCTGCGGATGAATGTCATGATAATTAGGGACTCAATGTAGCCTCTATAACTACCACGCCTGTATACTTTTTGAAAAGACGGTCAAATATATTAAAAATTAAGGAAAGCATTTTTTCTCCTACTTTTCTTTCTGTTATTTTTTTGTAAGATATTTTTTTTGTATAATTTAATTTCGTTATTTCATAATCAAATTGTCATACAATTTAAGTTGCTTTGATTTAACTAAAGTACAGTTATGATATTGTTTTTATATTCGTGCGACGCAGACAGTGAAATAATCATTGAAATAGTACAAAAATTTGAATGTGAGATTTTCTTGTAAACTAATTATATTGCACTATAATATACTAAAAATACGAAGTTAAAAAAGTAAGTATTTGCACGCGTGTACGTTTATCTTTAAAATATTATTCCGTGTCTAAACCAATAGATCGTTCTCAGTGAAATTTTGGTAGAATTTTCGATGAATTCTGAAAAAAATTGTAACTACGTCATCCCGGCTAATACCTCTGGATAATCGGGTTCTCTGCAGGAAACGAACGAGACAAGAATTACGTTTGCTCATATAAATTTGCTAAACTGTTTCCGATGAGAATGTATATACTTGCAAAAGGCAGAACATGGGGTGGACAGAGTTTGAAGAAAGGGGTAAATGTTTAGGAGACACGGTAAATGTTTAAGAGACTGCTGTTGTTGAAACTGAATTAGTGCTAAAGCTGCTAAAAATATTATGATGTCAATTCTATTTTTGACATAAAAAATGTTACTATATGTTTGTTTAAAAAAAATACGTGTATATTATATCATGAAAAACGAATACAAGGTAATTAAAAGAAATATTTTTTTAAGGTACGTCCTAATAAAACAATGTAACGTTTTATTAAAAAGAATCTCAAACGGTTGTAAAACTATTGACTAAATCCATTGCTCGTTTTATTACGAATAGCAGTTTTTTTAATATTTTTCATTTCTAAATACAGATATTAGAGACCCTTTCTCTACATTGTGTTGAGAGTTGAAATTGTAGTTCAATAAGAAAAAGTTTTACATGTCAGTCAAAGAAAGTTTTACACTTCAGTACTATCGACAAAATCTAAATTACTAGTTTTTACGTGTGACTTGTTCTGCATATATTCTAGATAGAATTTTCCCCGACCCTGTGAAATTACATATTTACTCATCTTTTTAGAAATTATATTAAAAGGATTTGGCAATTTAATATACGTGTTGCGCTATGATGAACTCCTTAAAATTGATTGTTCAGTGAAAATGTTTCTTTCTAGAAAAATTATATTATTTTTAGGAATAAAATGTGGTCTAAATATAAATTTAAATCAAGTATTTCGGCATGGATTAGTAATAATTTCCAAACACACTTTTTGGCGTATTAATATTTGGCACAAACAAATTCGTTGTTACCACCATTCAGGCTTCTCTACCAAAATATTTTATGTTTATAATATAACCAGACGCTAAACCCTTAAATGTAAATGTTGTAATTGATATATGAAATTTCGATATCTCATTCCTCCGTTCCTATAGTGAATTTTGTATAGAATGAAGCCCTTTCCGTTTGAACATAATCTACATATAAACCAGAGGTCATAAATCAAGCCAACAATTCATTTCTTTTTATCACATCCCCATACCGAACCACCTCGATTCGATATTTATCTCTTAACCCTTCCGGAAGGCTGACATAAATTAGTCTTGCATTGAAATTATAATATTCTCGTTGAAAGTAAATTATTTAAAGTAGCCTTGAACGAATCTATTCTCCTATAAAAAGTGAAATATTCAACCTACCTCAATAATGAAAAAGACTACTTTATATTCCTCCTTACAACTCTGCTTGGAGTCGCTTACTACCTGATGAGGGGTTATGGGATCCGTGGTCGCCATTAAGAATGATGAATGGCTTCATTAGCTAGCACCGGGCGGAACGGATTCCATGGAGACAGCCACTTGCATAAAGTTGTCGATCTATATAAAAGTTGTTGTGATGTAATAACGAAGCAACAGGTAACTTTTAATAAGTTGCGCAATGTTTGGCTATAAATGTTTGCTTTGTATGCAGTTTTAAGCATTGTAGTATTTTTTACCATTGAAATAAAGTTAGTAAAAATTATAAGTTACATTATTTGTGTTATTTACAATAAAGGCTGTAGAAAGATAATAGAAAAAGACAGGCTTAAATTATTCTTATACCGCAAAATTAATTTCCACAATAAATATTTGTTTTAATAGAACTTTATCTAAATCAAATTACTTTAGGTTACAATAGTACTTTAGATTACAATTGTTGTTTGTTATAAACACTGTAGATACTCAAGATTATGACGTTTGTACTATTGCACCCAAACTTGTAGAAATTCCAGATAAAGACTTTTATTTACCATTGATCGTTGTAACAAACAAAATAATGTTTCGGTACCTTTTCGTACTTTCGTTTTGTCACATATGGAAATTAATTACTATAGAATATGACTCCTACCACAGAAGTGTATTAAGTTTTGTAATTCCTAAAGTTTACAATGAAATATTTTTAATGCTCCATCTGGTATCAGTGCTAACTTAAAAGAAATTAAGATACATATTTATAGAATTGAAGCTGCTTCTTTTATTGGTAATTCATATTATAGGGTAATTCTAAAATAGATGGCCATAGTTGTTTAGGAAGCCCTTTTCAAGAAGATTTTACGAAATAGGACGAGTTCATAATTTAATTAAATACTGTATTTATTACTTAATTAAATGAACACAAAATATTGTTACAGCCTAGCATCAGGCGATATTTATTTATATTTTTTTTAAACTCTAGGCTGGCTAATTCTAATACCAGTCAATATGAGATTCTTATAGATGCTTAGTTAAGATGACCATATTTTCTTTCGGCCTATCTGGTCTTTTTAATATAAGAGACCTAACAAATACAAACAAAGTATGTTTTAGTTAGGTAACGCAGTGCAACAGCAGCTGCGTTTCGTAATAATTTTCTCCCCATCCTATACAGTTGTCAATACTGCTTTCTATGGGGGAAGAGTTACCACAGAATCGGCTGATCTTCTTCTTCTGCCTCGGTATATTTCCACTGCTTCTGAGCCTTCTTCTTTCTGTCTTTCTTGGTAAAATTATTATTAATAATTTCATCCTTATTAATTTTTTTCTGAATTGGTTGATCCTCATTTTTTACGTCTGTGTAGTTCCTCCCGTTTCTTAACTTTTTCGTTTACTTCCTTTTGGTTTTGCCTTTTTCTTTAATTTTTTCTGCTTTGGTTTTTTCTTTTCATCCCAGTTTTTTCGGTAATTTTTGTGAGTTTTGGAAGTTTTTGCCACTTGTCTCGATAGCTTTTTTTTCTTGTAAGTTTATTACTTTGGTGATAATGGGGTTTTTAAAAATTATGGGGTTTAATAATTGTGATGATGTATCTGAATATGATATGTTTTGAAAAATTTTGAATTGGTCCCCAATTCATTTGATTCTATTTCATGTAGGAAGCAAACAGCACACCTTAGGTAGGAAAAATGTGCTGTTTGTTTTTGTAGCATAGAATCCAGACGGGGCAGGTTGATTGGGTTAAATATCAGATAAAGAGGCTTAAATACATATCTATCAAGTGTTTGAAGATAGTGGGTTGTGTGGCTCGGTAAAAAAAATAAAGAGACATCATGAGCAGCAGCGAATTCCAGCATCTCAAAAGAATTACAGTGCGATGTATGGCCGTCCAGAATAAGTAACACTTTTCCATTGGGCTTTCTTGGAAAAAATTAACTCGAAAGCCAATAGAAAAAAATAACATTTATACATGCTGATTTTTGGAACAAAAACAACACAGATTCCGGTGGCAATCCGTCTTGCCATTTTTATTTCTTACTTTTTCCTTTCATTATGCATGACGGTGGAAGAAAATCTCTCTCTGCTTTACAACAAGCAGTAACTGTAATTGTTTTACCTTTTCCTGTTGTGTTTACAGTAGATACACTTTTTGGACGTGGTTTTGCCAGAACATGACCAAGTAGAAAATTTAATTAGGGCTCGGATTCGTCTATAATAAAAATGCTTGATGGTTTGTTAAATAAATGATGTGAATTCAAGAAAATTACATTAACTTAAATACGCATTAACTTAAGTGCGGTTTAAAGCTTCGCAATGTGACAAAAACTACCTTCTGCCTTTCTGATCCATATTTCGGAATTTCCACTTATAAATAACTTTAACCAAGTATATCCGGAATCCTCTTTATTTATATTAAAATAATGTTATTCGCCAAAATGTTCAGTAAACTGAAAGGCGATGCTTCTTAAATCGTTTTACGTTAATGGAAAACAAGTGAAACTAATATTTTTTAATATTCTGTTCCAAATACGGATGAAGGATCCATGAGACTTTTGCTAAATTTTTAGTTTGGAGACGTCTCTTCAAGGTTTCTCGCGAAACATCGTAATCTATAGTAGCATGCCCAACCGAAGGATGTCTGGCATTAACTGCTTGAATTGCCTGAGACAAATCGAGTTGACTCCATTTACTACAATCAGTAGGTATGTAAACGCAAATCTTAAAAATAGAAGCCCTTGATCTTTCTTTTTAATTGTCATTCCAGATGCCTAATCCATAATTAGGCATCTGGAATGACAATTAAAAAGAAAGATCAAGGGCTTCTATTTTTAAGATTAGATTCAAAACAAATACGTATTTTCCATGAAATAGTTGAAAATTCGGCAAAAAACAGATATCTACATATGTTAACATTATGATAACTAACTACCCTTAAAAGTTTTTGTATCTGTCTTAAAAACAAATTGCAAATTACTGAAATTTCCATTACTTTTTTGCTGCCAAATTCCGGCGCGGTAATATCGCTACGATTGTCGCGTCTGAAAAAAAATGTATCACAGTGCCCTCTATTGTTGTAAGATGGAATTATTTCGGTAGACCATCTATTCTGTATGGCTAACTTTCCTAGAATTACCCTAATTAGGAAAAATATTATGACGTAGTTTTTGGTAAAAAATATCTAATGTTTCGTTCTTTTACAATGTTCCCATATGTTACAAAATTTCTCTGTTTTTATAAAAAACATTTTCTACAAAAAAATCGACATAATACATTAGTACTTTACAAATATTATATGACTTATACAAAAAGTTACTAAGTTATGTTGATTATAATATACTGGTAATAAATCTATTATGTAGGAGATGGATTTTCACTATCAGGGTTCTATAGACACATGCGCACTTTAAAAACATATCAAGACTTAAGGGTACACTGTATTTCAATGAAATTATTTGCATACATTATTTCATTTTTTAACCGACTTAAAAAAAAGGAGGTTATCAATTCGACCCGTTTGAATTTAATAGAATTAAAAAAATATTCATATATGTTATTTCTACTGGGCCTTCAAAATAAAGGTAGAAATTGAATTTTAGTCTTTAATTACTTTTTTATATTTTAGTAATCTAAATGAAACAAATTTTAAAAAGTTGTAGTGTAGCACAAGATTTTGGCTATAAACTCGTAAATGACCTACAGAAATTTGTTCAGTTGCATTCATGTAACACTTTAATACATAAATGTTTAAATAAACTTTGGAAATCGTACCTGAAATTCTCCTAAAAGTATTCTCAGTTTAATTCGAAGAAATATAGCTATCGGCTATCAAAAGATTTATCAAAGTCAATCTTCTTTCCTTCATTCTTCGAATAAACAAACTGAGCAACAGACAGAAAAAATTCTAGAAAAGTACGTTATGGTTTAAGAGAGACGCCTAATATAGCGAAATGCACTCCACATTTTGCCTTTTTGCGAAAAGTTCATTTAAAGTACGAATACATCTCTTACACAGTTTTATAATAGTAATAATATATATATATATATATACATATATATATATATATATATATATACATATATATATATATATATATATATATATATACACATATATACATATATACATATATAAATAAAAAAAATTTTTATGGATTCTTCAAATATCAAATGGATTCTTTATAAAGAAAACTACCTGGAAAAAGAACTTGGGAAAACTACTGTACTAGCGATGTTATGAATTTTCCTTTCTGGGAAATGTCATTCGTGTGTAGATTTAATTTATTATTTGGAAGAAAATGAATAGTTTGGCTTAAATAAATTAATGAATATAAGCAAAATTTTTTAACTACTCGTATTTAGGGCAGAAATTTCTTGTTTTCCTTACTCTTTCCACGTAACATTTTTGTAATAATCAGCGTTAATTTTGTAAAAATTCATTATCACTTATTTTTTTATTCACTATTAAATGAAACTACTAGATGTGGTATTATTTTTACATTCTTATCATTTTAAATTCTTAACCACCATCTAGTTTTCGTTGATAACATGTCCACCTTAAAGTGTTATCAGACAACGAAATTTAGGTTGTGGTTAAACATTTAAGTAAAGTAGAAATAATACTACAATAAACGAATAAAAGTTAAGTGATACGAAATTACATTAAAGTAAATAAAAAATGTCGAAAAATCTAATGTGAACCTGGATAATAACTAAAATCGTCCTAATTATGTCCTTATAATATAACATTACAATTGTTTTATATCTTCTGAACTGACCTCAGAAATGGAGGAGGGTATCAATTTGATGGAATTTTTGTATGTGTATTGCCGGATATTTCCAGCATTTATCCATCCATTTAGATGGTTACTTTTCATTTAAAAGATTATAACCTCAATGTATATCGATAAAAAAATATTATTTGAAATTGATCAAGATAATTGAAGGTTTACCAGAGAAATCCTCAGAATTATAAAGCAAAAGCGCCATGGCCAAGTTTAAATGATGTTATTCTAATAACATTCTAGACACGACTAAAAATAATATAAATTTGCTCTTTAGTAAAATCTAGGTATTAAGATGGAAACGAAATTTGGTGCATATGATAAAATACGAAAAGAAGGTAACAAAATGAATAAGTAAATAAATATACACAGGTATAATAAATATACACAGGTATAAATATACAAAGGAGTGCATCAAGTCAGTATTAAGAGCTAGATAAAGAGGTAAGTATAGATGTAAACAAATGCATTAAGTAAATAAATATTAGCAGGCAGATAAGTACACTAAGATAAGAGTAACCTTAAAGCATTGATCAAATTAAGCCAAAGAAGGGAATGTAATTTATATATTTATATGTTTGAATGTATGTATCTGTGTAGAGCATATTTTATCAAATGCACTAAAATATGAAAATAAATATATTTATATAGGATCAGGTTAAGAGGGTAAGGATTTATTCGTAGACAAAGAAACGAATGTTTTATGTGAACTGTAGATTTGTGATTCTTGAACCGCAGTAAAAATAAAAAATAATGTGAACAGGAATTAACGACAGATTATTCGATGTATATTTTATCAACAAATACGGTCTGAAGTAAATAAAACTTTGAACTAAATTATTCCTTTGAAATAATTTATTCACTGACGGACACAGTAAACAATTGATCATACGTATATATATATATATATATATATATATATATATATATATATATATATATATATATATAAATAACGGCAAAATGTAACTGATAAAGTTCATACAGAACTAAAATACGTTTGACATTGTGCTTAAGTAATTTAATGACGCCGCTGAAGGCAAGAGAAAAAAAATTTAATTCCTATAAGGTGATTTTTACTTTTTGATAAATTAAAATTATTTTATATGAATAACAAAATAATTGATATTTCCTTTCCTCAACTTCTCATTAATAATTCATGTTCAATGCTAAATTAAAATTGTGAAATTGTCATCAAGGTATATTATAAAGTATTTGAAAATATTTTCCTAACATAAATACATTAAGGCAGAAAACTTTTTAGTTTTATAATTTTTTTTCATGAGGAGACTTGATCGCTACGATTCGTATTTACCATCCGACATGTGTGGTATATAAACATATTTATATTAATTCATGAGATTATTTTTCAGTATTCACTTGCCAATTTTCTCTTAAATTTTCACAAATTCTAACGTTTATAGAATAATTAAAATTTATTAAACTTTTAACATATATGTTCCAAACAGCATAGTTTTTGCTGGATTGTAATTTATGCCTAAGAATATTTTCTTTCCGAAGTCATTACACTAAAATATACTTAAAGATTGATAAAAAACATAATTTAAGTAAATTAACAATTAATAAATTCACTTGTATTATTTCTTGGTAGTAGGCATATTCATAATCCATTTTGCTTACTTGACTATATTTCTATTCTCACAAAATATAACCGTATATATTTTAAATATAAACCTACCCTGAAATGAGCAGCGTAATCTCTCTTTTATGTGTTGAATTAATCCACTGTTGCCAATGCGTGTACCATTGAAGATAACGTGCATAATCGTCAAACCGGGCAGGCGAATTGGTGATAGAAGTGCTTAAATTTTCACACCAGTGGCACTGTTGCCCGTCATTAGTTATTATTGTATTTAACTAAACGATTGTAAACATCGCTGATCCAGCCTTGCTTGATGACGACTGGGAATCGAACTAAGGACCCTGCGGTACGCTGTACCCTCAAGAACAGTAAGCCCTGTGACCTACATAACATACCACAATGGCGACACGAAGGGCTCTTTACTGTCAGTTATATTATTACCTCTTTTAAGACTAATGTGTAATTGACAGTTAAATTGTTCAATATATTGGCCTAAGATACAAAACTTCATCAATATGTATTATCAAGTATAAGAAAATTTAATTAAACGTATTAAGTATTAAATATTTTCACTAGTCCAATATATTACTTTAAATCCATTACACACAGCTTTACATGTTTATGATCTTGAATTTCTTTCTTAATGGCTCTTAACTTCCTTACTCTTAAACATAATGATACCATTAATCTAAGCTCGTTTGGTTGCTAAACTGCCAGAAAAATTACATGAATCTCTGTCCTTAAGTTAAGGAAAATCCATTACAAATATTATAACCATCATAATTCCTTACTGTATTTATCTATTTTATATATATATATATATATATATATATATTCTATATATATATATATATATATATATATATATATATATACACACACACACACGAACACACATGCACACACACATATATGTGTGTGTGCGTGTGTGTGTGTAACAAAGTCGAGTTAGTCACACCATTTATAACTCAAGAAGAGCTTGACCGATTTTCATGTTCTTTGATTTATTGGATCTTTCTCAAAAAAAATTAATCAAAGTGTTACAACTTGACCTGTAATAGATACCTCTTGTGAATTATATTAAGTCCTATTTGTGAGTGCAAATATTTTTTTTATGTTTCGGCTTAAACATATTTAATTTATTATAAATAATATAATATTATTTAAAATATTACATTTTCAACTTAAATCACAGCAGCAGGTTTGACAAAGAAACAAGAAATGTAGTATGAAAAATATAGCATAAAAATATAATCGGTTAGTAAGTGTTAATCTAACCACCAGTAATATGTAACCAGAATAAATAATTTACCTAATTTGACTGCTTCTCATTTCCGCTTATATTGTGAATAGCTTTTGATTCTGTTTCTTCTTCTATGTAGAATATTTATTGCAGTTTACATCAGCTGTTAACTATCTCCTTAAATGAATAAAGGAATAAAAAAAATATTTTATTTCTTCACTCAAGGCTCGACGATCATAATATTTAGATTAAAACATTTAAATATTTCTAGAATTTTATGAAGGTCTAAAAACAAAACACTTCAAATGGTATGTTTACAATTAGATTTAGAAATATTAAATCATCGTAATGATGGTATTACAATTGCTAATCTTGGAACATAATTTTATAATTTGGATAATATGAAACTATAAAACAATGCTAATTTCAAATACGAATGTTCAGTAAACAAATTTAAATAAACCATTTCATATTAAGTAACTTTTCCCTTGAAGGACCTGACTGAGAATATCTAATGAGAAATTGGTGAAACATGCATAGAACCTATTATTCAACATTGTATTATTAATGAAGTAGAAATCTTGTAAAATTAGAAAAATTAAGTCTCTATTAAAACGATAGTAATTTTTTTTACAAATTTTTCGGTATAAATCGGGAAAAATGGATGCAATTTCTAAACTTCAATCGGAATCAAGTGACATCAATGATTTTAATCTTCCTGTCAATATCTGTCATTTGGTCAGAAATAGTTTATTACGTTTATTTTTGCATAAGTGTTTAAAATGGTTGTTCTAAAGAATAATAAAATAAAAAAGAACCAGAGTTTTATTAAAACTTACTATAAAATCTCTTTGAGAATTAATTTCTTCAGTAGAAATTAATGGTATTTTTATGAACGCTGCGATATTTTCGAGTGTTGAAACGGCATCAATATTGTCAATAAGAAAACAGTACGTTTGACTTTAGGGATATAATAAAGATCATTATCGTAAAGGACAATGAGATTATTACAAACAACACCACGGAAAATGGGGTGTATTTTGGTGCATGATTAAAAACGATATTTTCTCTTTTTAAACCATAATTAAAATTATTTCATAGGTATTAGGTACAATAACTAAGCTCAGAAAATTCGGCTTAATAAACTTAAAAATTAAATAATGTACTTGTTACACATTGCTGTCTTAAAGTATCGTCATAAGTTTTAAAATAATATAGCTGAGCTAGCAAATAGGCTATAAATTAGTGATAATCTAGGTAAAACAAAGATTATTTATTTCTTAATTATTATTTTCCTATTTAGAAATTATTTAAAGAGACTTTTTTTGACCTTTTGGAACTTTAGACAAATTTGCAACAAATGTCATAATTGGGAGTATATTTTAAAGATATTTAGAAAAGGGAGTTTCGTATTTTTTCCGTATTGTGTTGGGTTGCTTAGAATCTATATCGATTAATTATAAAAAATATAGTTAACTAAAATTAAAAACTATAATTAAGAGGTTATGAATATTAATTAAAGTAAATATGAATACACTCCACAAAATCATATTAAAATTGTGAGTTTGCACAGAAAGATTTAATGATAATTGTTTATGTGGAGATAATAGATTGTACGATTGTAAAATCTATAATAATATGTTTGAAAAATCTAACCGATGAGGATTGATCTGATGATCTCAATAATTTTTTCATCTGTAGCACAAATTTTATGGCCTCTTTATTTTTTTGTTACCTATACGGCCTTCAATAAATTGGCGTTGTGTACTTGAGATCAATTGAAGGAACGCGTTAATGCGGCACTACGTCATAATGTTCATGATAATCGCCCCCGGAGGCCGTTTTTTAATAGCGAGATAGTAAGTGAAAAATTATAGTAATTTATTGGTTAGTGAATAAATTTATTGAAAATATAATATTGAATGGTGTTGTGTTTACACATAAATTTAGACATTACGTTTAAAGAATTCGATGGTTTAATGGTGTATTTTATATCGAGTTTGCTGGAGATTCGTAATATTCCGGCATCTCATAAAATTGCAATTGCAGATTTTTCTGTCAATTGTTTAAATCTTCATACAATCCTTTAAGTGTAATACGAGAGGTCAAAATTAAAGTTTTGAAAGTATAAAAAGTAGAACCAACTAGGAAATTGCAATTGAGTTGTTGAAAGTCCTTAAAGATTATATAGGTACAAAAAGATATTGAGAGTCTTTAAAATATATCCGTGATACTCCTATATATATTTAAAATATATCCATGTCTCGTTACGTTCGAAAGAAATAATCAGCTGTCTCTTTTTTAGACATATTTTCCAGGTTATTTTCAAAAACAGCCACCGTCCTTTGTTGTCACGGGATCGTAATTCACAGTTTATGTTTTATTCTTGGTAATAAAAAAGAACTCTTCAGCGAATAAGTGAACAGAACTTCATTGGATAATTTGTATTTGAACACATTCGTTCCGTTTTTATAAGTACTTAGTCACAAATGGTCTCCCGCGTGTGACAATGAAAGCAGAAATTGGTACTTTGAGTTATTTTAATGAGTCCTTGGCTGAAAAAGGTGGAAAGGGTTTAATGATGAAGACGGAATACCTTGATAGGAACCCTTGAATGCCAAAGAGAAAAACAAACGAATTTAGACTAGATCAACTTTTCACATAAACAACAAAGTATTGAAATGTATACAGGTATATTATATACACATGAAGTGTTCACTACTGTGAAACCAAAAAGACAATGTTGATGAAATGTTTCATGCATGCCTTTATGTATATATATAATAGATATATGAATATATTCATTTTCATGGAATGCAAAAAAATTCTGTTTTGAGCAAAGTATATTGTTGAAATTTTTATAAATTCGTGAGAAATAATTGACTGTTAACAAACGGACTGTTAACAGTCGATTATTTCTCACGAATTCATGAAGGTTTCAACAATATACTAAACAATATACGAAACCTATAAATTGAATTACTTCTAAATAGAAAAAAGAGATTGTAAACACTTAAAAAATAAAACCTCTTTTATTGAAAACATTTTTTATAATTGTTAAGTAAAAATTCGATGCTAAGGGGTTAGTATTTCTATCACTTTACACATTAGAAGTAACAAACTACTTAATATAATTAAATCTTCATTCTTTATTCGGGCGCACATTTATATTATATTGATAGCGGGAAAAATATTCTATGGGGAAATTCTTCTGAGCGCAAATGTAACTACTACTAGGTAAAAACAAGGTGATACTGAAAAATTATGTTAACAATTTTAAAGAAAAATGGAATACCTTTTCGGTTTTCTCTGCAATATTACTTTGAAGTGTTTGTATTATATTTTAATCGATGTTAATAGTGATCCTTTTGAAATAGTCATAGTGTACAGAATCTAACACAAGTTTCAGGATTTAAATGATATTATTATAATTAAATTAACGTTAATTATGACAAGATTTTTTTTCATCAATAATCTGTGAATAAATTTCTGTGTATTATTGTTGGAATTTTTCGAAAAAATTAATAATATTTACATAGATAATATTTACATGATGGTTTTGAAGCTTATAGGCGCAAGTTACTTTTTTTCAAGTTACTTATATTGAATACATACTTTTATAATGTTAATGATCCGCTGTATGACTGAATGAAAACGCATTTGGCAACAAAGTATATATATAATCTACATCAGTCAACGGGTATCTGAAATATTTATGAAGAAATAATTGCTACAAATAAATGTAAATATAATCATTTCTTTGCCCTGGTAAGCTTTAACAGTATGGTTTTGACGTAACTTCAAGTACGGTTATTTCAAAAATTTATATTTTAAAATAAGGAAACTAATTCTAATTGTGCTAAGTAATGTTAATAATTGTGCTAAGCGTGCACTAATATTTCTACAATATGTTTATACCTTACTGATTACTTAATACTATTTACTAATTATAGTAGTTAATTTACAGTCATATTAATGAACCTACAATAACACATTTACGTCACACATTTTCTTTACAAAACCTACAATATAGCACAGATATAAATTTTCCTTTTGCTTTACTCTTAATGTAATATTTAACTAACTTATTATATTTCTATAATTTTAAAAATAACGATTGAAGAACTGAAAGTAACATTAGTATAACATTTTAATTCGCATAAAAAAAATGATTATCCGGAGATGTAAAAACTAAATGGCGATATGATAACGTGTAATTACATGACACATAATGAACAGGCTGTTGAGGAAACGTAATGAAAAATAAATAAATGTTAAGTGAGGCATGAGTGATTGCGCAGTGCGCTCTTGAAATGAATCTAATTAGAAATCATATTTTTAGGTCGATATTTAAAGGCAATGAAAATTTTTTTTTTTGTCGGAAAATATTTGAAATATTACACAAAAGACCTTAATATTAACTAAAAAAAGTGTTATACTAAATAATGACAAATCTTTTAAGATATTCGGAATAAACTGATAATATGTAAAGTAAAAAAAATATTTTAGTCAGATATACATGTTTTGACCTACGAAGCTTACAATACTTGATGGTGCAGTACACCGGTGTGAAGGTAGGATGAAAGTGTCATCACTGTGGTGTATTGGGTTGATGAAAAGGGTTATCGTTTTTAACGGTGCAGCACACCGAGGAGGCCCAGGTTTGACTCTCAGTGGCTAATCGAGTGTTTGAATTCGCCTTACTAAGATACCACAAATCATTAAAGATCAGTAGGTCACAGTTGTTTACTCATTACTTTATTACAGTAGAAAGTTTTGCGTCAAGTCTATCTGTCAATAGATGTTATTAATTTAAACCATGGCTCGGCAAATATTATTAGGTGGGTTCCTGATGCTTTGAAAATATTTTATCGGGGTCTAGAAAAACATCTTATATTCCTTACAAATTTAAATTTTCACTCAAAAAATTATATGAAATACAATAAATAGGTTTGTGTGTACACAAAAATCAATGGCAGAAATTAAATTTGCGGTCTTGAGCCAGTTCAAAAGTTAGATTCAGGCAATAGCAGCTTATGAGAAGTCTTTTTAAAAAAAATATTTTTGAAAATTAATTTTCACAAACATGTGAAGTCAAATATAATTGTAGTAAATGGCAAATTATTTCAATTTTGATATTTTTCTAGGACATGTTCAGTTCATGGACAGTTTTATACGTTTGCAAGGAAATGTCTCCCTGCTAGTATATTATTTCCATATAGAGTTAGGGCTTTGAAAGGTGGAACAACTTCGCAGCCACATTAGTTTATTATGGCGTTAGAAAAACTTTAAAAAGCGATTTTAAGAATTGAAACATAACTTTTTTATCTCTGCAATTTCTTGGAATATTTCTGCAAATTCCTTCTTAAGATCTGACATAAAATTTGAAAATACTTTAAGGTCTATTTCAGAACTATTTTTGTACTTAAGAATTGTCAAACAGTGAATGAATTTTTGATTTGCAATGTCTTTTGAAACAATATCTATCTTGTGACGGAAAGAAGACACACATTTTGTTTCAGATCAAATATTAATATCCCATTTCCTTGCAGCTTCGTGCATTTAAATGTTTCATAGTGTCTCTCAGGAGAGCCACAGTTTTCATATTACTTTGGTTTGTTAGAAATTTCAAATGCTTCCGTGCTTCTTTTGTATCAAAATTGTCCATGAAGGAGTATATTTTTTCTTTTACTTGCCAAAAATATTCAATTGCTTTACCGTCACTTAACCAACCAGCAATGTTGTGTTGAACAAAATCAGAATACAGCAAATCACACAAAGAGAAAAAATATTTGAACTGTCGATATTGAGAGGCAAAACGAAACTTCATGAATTGAATTAACACAGTCATAACTTGATTATTCCATTATTATTTTCAGAGTGACATTAAGTTTGTCACAAAGGGTTGCCGATGAATTATGCACTGATATGATATTAGGTAAATATTCCTATTATTGATAATCTTTACTTGTGCTTTTTCTTTGCGAATCGTCACTGGGATCCAATCAGTTGAAAGAGACACCATGTTATAATAACTATTATTTAATTTTATCATGGTTCATATGAAAATTTCATAAAATATCGTTAAGTTTTTGTTCGAGTTACGAACACAAAAAATATGATAAAATGAATATGCCTGTTCCGCTTAAAATGGACGGCAGACCTCTGCAAATTCGGAGATCGATTTATAAAATTTCCTATTTTAATAAATAATATTCTTATGTTGGCCCCGGGTCGGATCGGAGAGTTTTCAGTTGAATCGACATAACATGCTGTGCCTGTCGGCCAGCTTGCTCCCTTCCGCACTCACTCTTGCGTTAAACATTAATTTGCATACCTATTTTTCTGTGCAACTTACAACGAATTGTTATCAACAGAAAAATACTTTTTAAATAATATATTTGACTACATTACACTTTTAAAAAAATCAAATATATGAAGGAAATTTCATATTATGTTGCTTTATGCCTGTGTGTTGCAGAAGAGCTATTTTATCAAAATTAATCATACCGGTATTAAAAACTTTACAACCAAATTAAGTGCAGACTAAATTTTATTGTGATATATTTATTGATGATTCAATAGATACGAGTGTTCTTTGTAGAAAATGTAATCTCAAATAAATATAAATCCATGAGGACAGGATACTGTTAACTTTATCTTTACATGCATAGGATCGTAAATATATAACAGTGAAATATAATGTGAACCTATTTTTGAAAATCGATTAGAGTAAAATGGATTTTAAAAGAATATCAACACAGATTATATAAACGATGCACTTGGACAACGTAAGGAGTGATGTTCCAGAAATTAAGACCCCAGAGTGTGTTTCAAATATATTACACTGTGATATTCTAAAAACTACGGATAAAAAAACGCATATTTTTGTGTGTATCATTTTGTTCATCTAACATGTTCAGCAGTTCGCTTGATGAATATGTTTGGTCATATTTGTTTCATTCAACATATTGGTATTACGTCAGTGAAGAAAGGGTTAGTTTTAATCCTTTGAAATAATGTAGTAATTTATGCATTTAAATATTATCTTTGCTTTGACGTGGATAACTATTTATGAGATACATAAAAACTATTAAATAAAAGCAATGAGTAAATTTTCTGGGCTAAATTAGCATTATTGAAAGTAATCACTGCAAGTTTGCAAAATTTTTATGTAAATTGTATCTATTATTAAATGAAATGGAAGTATTGGAGACTAATGTACATACACAATTCAGCTTATGTCACCTGTGGGCGGAAATAAGATGGGGGCTTATAATCTTAAAGAACATCAAACAAAATATTCAACCAATGCACTTGAACTTGGCCGATGGTAGATTCACTTTTCACACCAGAATGGAAAAGATTTACTTATACGCCAAAAAATGCTCTTTTTTCATCATATTGCTATTATTAGTGGTACATCTGTAACCCACGTAAAACCTAAATAAATAACCTAAAATAAATCTAAAAATTATTTCTTTAATAATGTGGAATTGCATGTAATACCAACTCTGTAAATCCATCAAAGAAATTGTTTACACTTTGAGGTTGTCGTTTCAAAAACAACATCAATTGTTATATTTTTAATAATGGAAGAAAATGTTTGGTTCTTTATAATACGATTATTTGCAATATGACTTGTTTTAAAATGGTAGTATTATTTATTTAAAGAATACTTGTTATGCGCCTAAATCCTAATTAATTACGAATATGCCCAAAAATCAGGGTCAACAAACTAGAAAATATTGATAACCCTTTGTACCCTGTGATTGTCCCCTTCCCTTATTGTGCGCTGTGTCTCGCTCGTACGTTGTGACGCCCTGGTAATGTGTAATTTTGTTATAAAATATTATTTTTATTCCGTTTTAAATAAGAATGTTTAAATATTCATAATTTAAAAGTTATTTCATCGAATTAATATTTGCACTACTCGTAAAATGAGTTCTTTTACTATGCACAAATAAACCTTATTAACTATGTCTATTCGCTGGGTTCCTGATCTTTCTCTGTGGCTTAAATGACTCAGACCCGTAAGACCTCAGGGGCGGAAGGATTGGGTGCAGGACAAAAGTAGATCATTCAAATAAAGTTTTGAAATTTAAAATTAAGCTAGAATTTATATACTCGGAAAAGATGTAACAAAAGTACAGGGTGGAAAGAATTTCTAAATGTACTATGAAACTCTCAGAATAACGAAAATCTCTTTGCATTAGATACTTTGAAGTTATTGTCGGAGTAAATCGAGGTTAGAGGATATTTTGTTATTATGGAGGCATATCCGTTTATAAACAACTTGTTAAGTATGAGAGGAAATTATGAAGGTTCCTTACGAATGTAGGCATTTGTTATATTTAAAGGCACATAGTATTTCAACCAAATTATTCACAAATGACAAGTTTTATCATCATAAATCTAATGTCTACTATATTGCCCACATTCATAAAATATGGTGCTTATATAAATAGTATTATTTCCGCGTATGTAAATTACATTACGATGTAAATTTAAAAATACATTGCCTAGTATATACTTTTAGAGACCTAGTCTTATAATATAGAGTTACTTTTAAACCATTTACATGTCATAAGCTGGTCGACAGTTACTTGTAAACTAGTAAAACCCACTTAGCTGCGACAATCTTATTTTTATTTTTTTGTAAATATATACGGAAAATAGCGGTTTAGCAATTAGGAATTCGAGCCACTTAACTCTTGAAAAATGAACGCTTTAAAGCTTAATATTGCGTAAATCGATCTCTGTATCTACAAAGTGTCCATGACATAACTGAAATATTTTTGAAAGATGTACTCAACGATTGTCTACACAATGGTTTATGAGAAGATAAATTCCTACTTTACATATATGGGAGAAAATCTATCATAGATATGTAAATAAATCGACAATTACAGTTTACTTTTGACACTTAACATACAACACATTCAACGAATTTCAGTATATATAATTCAGAACATGTCATTTTCTTTGCTTGGACCCGCACGATGTCTGACGATAGCATTACAGGATGCTTGGTCGCCATTATGAATTATGGATGACTTCATTAAACAGCGCACGGATGGGGTTAATTTTATGAAGACCGTTACTTATTCAAATTTGTCGTAATAATCTAACAAAGCATTAAGTTTTGCTCGTATAGAAATTTTACATTACCACTTTAATATTATTTGTGAGAAAGGCGGAAATTTTGGATTACAACTTTGTATTATTGTAATAAAATCAAACTCCATGTATAATGAGATTAAAGCAGCGTAAGTAGGCGAGGTGGAAGTGTATAAAAATTAAAAGCTTGTAGAAAAAATATTTACCTGTGAAAATTTTTAATTAAAACTTTTTTTTAAATTACAATTATTTATCACAACTTTTGTTTCGTTGTGTTCTTAAACATTACACTCCTGGTAAAATGGTCTTGTTCATAATATCAATTATATTACAAATGAATAGTGCACCATAGGATATATCGCCATTCCTGTCTATCTGTTGTTCTCCTGGGACACTTGTTTAAGCGACGTTTACGGTTGCCTTATCCAGATCTATCTATTTCATCGGTGCCCTCCTACGAGATTTGCTAAATTTCACTTTGCCATTTCAAGCATTTAATACGGCCTTTGCTATGTCGCAACACGTATTCCAAGGTTTTAATTATTCGAATTTGTACAACTCAAATATATTACGTGAATTTGGACAACCGCAACTAGATAGCAAGTTCTTGGTGTATAGATGCATTTTCTCCAAGCATTTTTGCCAAAACCACATCATTACAAGAAATAAAATAACATTTCCATCTGTCTTCTCATTACGATACGTATGATAATTAATACCGCAATGAGGTCATGAACTTTGTAAGTTCCAAAACGCATGGTCAAATTTGTGTAACGTTTCGATTAGTACTAGTACCTATAAATAATTAAATAAAAGACCAAATACAACACCAACAGCCTTAGAACAACATTGTATAGTGATTCGTGTTATAATTGCTAAAAAAAGTTTGAGGGCACGGTTTACATAATATGCTTACATTCGGGAATTCGGATGGCTTTTATAATATTCTCATATGTTACATAATTCATTTCTCTATTTAAGAAATATTTTTCTACGAAAGTCAACAAACATATCCCACTTGTTTACACGTATTATAAAACTTGTATGAATAAAGTTAGTATATCATGTAAGATGTAACGTTTTGTGAATAAACCTGTTAAGGCTAGTTGAACATGCATAACCAGGGTTGCACACACACTAAGTACATATATTAAATTAAGAGCATAATTGTTTATTAATTCAACAAATTATTTGTATTTGTACCGTGACATTAAAAAAAAAAGGAATTTTATTACCAATACTTCTTTTTCAACTTAATATTTAGCTCTCTCATATTTGTTACTCATGTACAATATATGAGAAATATCACAGTCTGTTTGTGGTTCCCTGCATAAAGACAAATACTATATAGATAATTGAAGAATTAGAGGTAATACGGAGATATAATTTACCATGAATGATGGGTGGTCCACCATTTTGTTTATCATTTGTTAACGTTCCCATTTTTTAGATTTATCTTCCATGACTCACAAATTGAACCCATTTTTTTAAATTTGCTATTTTCAGGGTTCTGTACCCATTGCATCCGATTACCATGACTAAGAGGTGATATGGCCTATTTCCGTTGTTCTTAGATCTGCCTGTGAAGAGCTTCTGGTTTTTAAAAGAAATAATATAAAGACGTCGAATTCACACACAATATGTAGTTATTTGAGCTACGAAGCTATTGAACTAGAAATATATTAGAACACATAGCAACAGCAGAAAGAAGCAAGCAGCTCCCGGAAAATTTAGACCTCTGAAATTGACCAAAAATAGAATAGATTAAAACACTGGTACAATTAATAGAATTTTCTTTATCCAATGCTATCTATTAGCATTTTCGATTGCTATTGGTCTACGTGTATTTATTTTTTGTAAATCGGGCTCGAAACGCAAAGCAATGTTGTTTACAGATTTGTTTTTTATTGTTTATTTTATGTGAATTTAAATAAAGTACTTGAAATTACCCAGTTCATGCAGAAATATAAAATCAGCTTTAAATGTAGCACATGTTGGCTACAAAGTTAACTTGTAATTGAAATTTATTTAATGGATATGGCGTAAAACCTCAATAGAGAAATTTTCAAATTATCCTTCGTAAACCGTACATGAATGAAAATCTGTGGTATAATTAGTATAATTTTCTCTCGTTAGTAGTATTCTATGTTTTAGTTTGTAGGATATATCTATTAGATCCGTTTTATTAAAACTTTTAGCTATTTTGAAAATGTTATCTAAATTGGTCCAGTAGTTTTTTATTTAATTCCAACAAAGTAGATTGAGAAACAGAGCCCAAAAGGCGCGTTCTTGGTTGGGAGACGACTAAATAGTATATTTGGGTTTTTTATGAATGACTTTCATTAATAAGTGCAAATAAAACTAGGTTACATTTTTATTACAGTAAGAATGAGTGTTATAGTATAGTAAGTGATATCTCATTTATGAACATAAATAAATCAGGTGTTATAAATACTGATGGAAATTTTTGTAATCGGTGTCCAGCCACGTACAGAGATGCGGGCGACATTTCATTGTTTCATTTACATATTATTATCTTATTTCATTTCAAATTAGAAGCTCATCAAGGACAGATTAAAGAAAAAATGGTCGACGCAAACAGGCTACTTCGCTTGTCCTTCATCGTAATCAGAAGCAGAGGTAACCGAATTTTGAAAAGAAAGCAAACCTGATAGTTTTGGATACGAATTTTGAGTCTTAGGGAAATGGTAAAAATTTCCGTAATATTAACAAATGGTAAACAAAATAGCAGATCACCAATCATTCTGCCAAGTATTATATCAGTAGTTAATTTAAAACCTAATAAATTTTAAAATAAGCCTAATATAATTTTAAATAACGGTAAGTAATTAGAATTCATAAAAGGGTCGGAATAAAAAAAAATTGTAGTACCGCGTAGTAAAATAATGTATGTCGAACGTATGTATTTCGTCGTCTCCCAAAGACATAAAATATTTAAAATTGTTTATTAGTATTGTTATTAATACCAAGTACGCTGCTTCGCACCATAAAAATGATGCGAAAGCAATAGGATCTGCCTTATATTAATAATGGCTTCTCTTTTCGTAAAATGTTATCCACTGCTCTTACTTTCACACCGGTCCTGGCATCATTATTTATTTATTGTGAAAATTTTATCAAGGTAACAAAATGTTTCGTTATATAGGAAACCACAAATGATCACTAATATTTTTGATTCTTTAAATATCAAGTTTGAAAAAAATTACATCTCTCTAAAAAATATAATTTTTTAATATGCATAGAGTCGATTACTACATTCCACTTTTTACTGACACCAAAAATCTCTAGCGATAACATATTTTATGAAATTATTGACGTATCCACTTATTAATTACTTTATTCATTAGTATCTGTATCTACTTTTATCACTGGTATCTGTATTTACTTGTTTATCTAATTACTTAATAATTTCTTAGTTTTTTGTAGCAATATTTTTACCCATGTATATCTATTTACTCTGTCATTTTCTTGCTTACCTCAAGGCAAGTCAAACGAGTCCAAATTCGATTATTTCACTGCATATAATTTTCACCATATTTGGTACACTATATTTGGTTCCTTTATTGGTTAGGAAATTTATATTGCACTTATTCGCATTTTATTAAATTATAACTAGACCAATACCATTCAAACTTGTTCACGTCACATGTACTGTCCGGTGTTGAGAAACACAATGGCGCAACTTTCATTTCTATACTTAGATTTTAACCTTTGGTGGGATCACAGTGGGCTCATACTCTTACTATTGTAAAAAACATCCAAATCGGTTGATTAATACTAGAGATATGAGGTGAGTTACAAAAAGAAACACTCAAATTAAGACCTGCAGTCCGACAGATTGTTACTAGTTTATACTTACCTACGTATTAACTTTGTTATAATATTATTACATCAAGAACAATCAAACCAGTCCAAATTTTAGAGAATATTTCTCATCATTGAAGACTTCTTGTCATCTACGTCCGTCCCAACCATTGTATTCAGTTTTACTAAAGGGCAAGTTTATGTCATCCTTAGTCGTGTCTTATTGGATTTTTATTAGACCTATACATCGAATTGATCAAAGAACCTATGCTATTAAATGTTAAGTAATACAGTAGTGTATCGTCAATTTACATTGTCTGATTTTAACCAATATTATCATGGTACACGTGTAATATACATATCCAAATAAAATCATAATCCCAATCGACATACAGCTACTCAAAAATAATAATAAAATGCACTTAGTAACAGTTTCCTTTCTGTTATATGAAATCTTGTTATCATTTAAAATAACTTGTTTAAACACATTAATATATTTAATAAAGTTACAAACTTAACGTTCAAGGACTGATCGATTTATCGAGATTTGCCCAGAGAACTATTTAAAGTAATTATTATACTCACTTTATTTTCACAATATATTTTTGAAAATAATTCATGTATGAGGAAAAAACAAACGCTTCACTTCAAAAATTGTAATCGTTTTTATGTTTCAAATAACTTGTTTAAACACATTAATATATTTAATAAATGTGATCGTTTGTGATGTTTAAAATAACTTGTTTAAACACATTAATATATTTAATAAAGTTACAAACTTAACGTTCAAAGAATGATCGATTTATCGAGATTTGCCCAGAGAACTATTTAAAGTAATTATTATACTCGCTTTATCTTCACAATATATTTTTGAAAATAATTCATGTACGAGGAAAAAAACAAACGCTTCACTTCCAAATTTGTGATCGTCACAATTGCAAGATTAGAAGTAAAGATAAACTGGATATTTCCAACTTCACTCAAACTAATTTTGATAGTTTGTGTGAAGGGAGAGTATACGCTTCTATTTTTAATACCAGAAGATATATTAAAGTTGACAGAAGAGCATTGTAAACATGTTCATAAGATACATTTACTAAAAAAAGCATATTATAAAATTAAAGATTACATAAAAAAATGGCTGAAGTCATCACTCTAATTTATCAAAAACTATGCAAAAATAATAACATAATTTTGTTTACTTTATGATGAAAATTAATATTTATATACAGTAAGAACATAAAGTAAATACAAATATTATTTATAAAGTAAACATTCTACAAAGAAACTTTGACATTCAATAAGGGGACACAAATTTGTACATTGATAAAAAATAAAATTTAATCGAATTGAATGAACACCAACCTAACAACGGTTTGTCTTTTTTTCAATTAATACTTTGTATTGCTAACACCTACCTGAAATTAACCCGGATAATGCTGAGTACCAGTCACGGGTAATTTTATATGTTTATTGATTCATTTTTCTGTATTATTACTAAAGAAAAAACTATTAAGCGGCTTATTTATATTTTACTTAAAACTTACTTTGGCTCACTGACACTGATCTAAAATTAATCCAGTTAATATTGAAAATAGGTCGCTAATAATTGCAGTAACTAGACATCAAGTTTGTTAATTTAGTTCTATAGATACATAGAAAAAAAAATGGTTTAGATTAAATAAAGTTAATTTTCCGCTCGATAAATCGATAAGTTCACAATTATTTGATTACTTCAGTGTTCCATTCTCATTTTGCCGATTTTAGACAAATATTTGTAAATTTACGCTCATTTTAAAAACATCCGACACAGTGTTAAAAGTAAATGAGCTTGGTCTGTACATGAATTATCATGCAGAACATGATTTAATTTTGCGTGAACGTACTCTGTACAGATCATAATTATTGAAAATGTGACCTTACTTCAAAGACTGAAATTTAAAAACCAGTTTAGTTAGGAATTGGAATTTACGTGTGCATATTGCATTACCAAGTCCTCTGTTCGCATTTAAATATTGATCGATTATACATGTAAATTTGCTCCTTGCTGAATATTGGAATTTATTTTAATATTATCTAGCGCGGCGGGGACTTTATGATTAATGACCGCCTCTGAAGAAGCGATGATATTAAGAGCTAGGGTCGGCCGTTTCGATGAAGACTTTTATTGGGTATTCATTTTATTAATGTCATTTAAATTACAAAATTAGTTACTTTCAATTTGAGACTATTTTTGACATATATACAAACTTCATTTTTAATTGTGAAAGTCAATTTTTTGAAACAAGGAAAATATGTGTCGCGAAAGTAAACAAGGTATATAAATTATATTGCGGAGTATATGCTAAATAGGTCAATAAAATTCCTAAAGAAATTGTTAGGTCTACGATAAATAATTGAACTTTTCATTTAAATTACTTGAATTATACTAAAATAAATACGAAAATAATATACTACAAAAATAAATATTTATTTTTTTCTGATAATCCGTATGAAAAGTTATTAAACAATAAATTTCACGTAGTCAGTCGATATGAATATCAGTTTATTTTCAATAATTACCAGGTAAGTGCTAAGAATTAAGTGTATACTAAATTATCACAGCAGCATGCAACAATCCAATTCAGTTATAAATATTCTAATTCAATTTATAAGTACTTACAATAGTTACACATTAGTTACAAAGTTATAATTATAATATGGGCTAAAATAGTCAGCTGATGTTTTATTCTGTAGTTAGATTTTACTTTCTAATCTTTTTTTTTGCATAACTTTGCTATAGAATAAATAAAACATTTTGTTATCTTGTTAAAATTTTCATAATAAATAATTAATGATGCTAGGACCGGTGTGAAAGTAAGCTGACATTTTAAGAAAAGAGGAAACATTATTAATCTATGGCATATCATAGAGCTAACATATTTTTGTGGTGCGAAGCAGCGTACTTGTCATTAATAAAAATACCAATAAAAACTAAAAATATTTTACGTCGTCGAGAGACGAATTCGACAGATAATGTTTTGCTATGCAGTACTACCATTTTTTTATTCCGACCCTTTTACGAATACTAACGACTGATTTTTATTTAAAACAATATTAGGCTTATTTTAAAATTTATTAGGTAATATATTAACTTTGAATATACCGATGTATACTAATGTATTAAGGCAAACTTTTAACTTAACTAAAAGCCACAGGCACCTAATTAAATTCAGCACCGCACAGAAATACGTTCATTATTTCTAAACTGAAAGTAGTTCGGTTTGTTAATATATCTATTTTCAGGTTAATTGAATTGTAACTGTGAAGCTTTTGGGTGAATAACTTGTTGTAAAATCAAAATCCATTCAGATCTTTTTACGTGTTACTCGGTCAATTAAGAAAACGGACAATAAATAAAAAGACGAAAATTACCAGAATGATGTCGTTCTGTTTTGGCTTATTTAAATGGATAATTAATTTTTATTCTAAATTAAATTTTTAATGTGCAAAATTGCTTTCGTTTATGGCTTTAGTTAATAAAAAAATAATTACGTGCTTCTGTAATAAGATTGACACGCATTTTATGTGACACGTTACTATCTTTGTTTATTCCATTATAAATACAAGATGACAAATTGTTTTTTGGATTTGGTATAGAAATTCTTACTGAAAGGTAAAGTAAAACGAAAAAAGTTTTTAACGAGTAGATAGTAATCTCAGATGATCATTTCTTATCTAGTGTTACTAAATTATAGTTCAAAAGTAAGAGACAAAACTGATAAAAAGTTTGCTGAAACAGTTCTATTTTGTACGCTAGCTTGCTTAATAAATTAAATGGAAGATCTTGTATTATGTTCACAGATGGATATATGTTGTGGTCCTTGCTACAGATTTCCACGAAGAAATAAACTTAGGAACCAAAATTCGTTAATCCTTCAATTTTTTTCTTATTTTAAGTATCCAAATAAAATGTTTCATTTCTGCGGTGATTTGTTAAGGCCAAGGCGATGGTTGGTTTATTTTGCTAACTTAGATTTTTGATTATTAGCGGTAGAATTTTCCACCAACAACTTTTTTATTACAACAGTTTTCTTTACCGGAAATCATTTTTATTATGGCATGAATGAAGTTTATATTTCAAAAATTTCCTTAAACAAAATAAAAGTAATTCACATCATAGTTTACACTTTAGGTCGAATTGCTGTGACGGTGTTGATTTTTAGTGCCCCATTTCTATAGTAAAATATGTAAATAAATTTCAAGTGCTCAGGGAATGTATCCCGATCAAGATAAATGGCGAACGTCACACTAGAATTATCCCATTAAAAAAACCGCTCTAATCGCTTGATTAACTTGTATAGCTAATAATCAAATAAATAAAAAAATATACAAAAGAAAAGACAGGCAAACACAAAAACAAAAAAGATGTTCGTTTTAGAGAAACCAGTGAACAAGAAAAGAAGAAAACAGAATCAAATCTAAAAAAATATGTTTTGTCTATTACTTTGCTACGGAACCAATGGTGGATTTTTTAAAATTTATATTCTACATTTCTATTATAAGAGATATTGAATAATTTAAGAGATATTGTATGTAGCGCGTATTTATACTTATAGGAGCTAATAGTGGAAAAGTCAGCAATCATCTGCTGGGTCACATTTTCGGAAATCTATATACTTATTTGGCTCTCTTCTTAAGTATTATGTATATTATTTACTTAGCCTTTAGTATACATTGCTTAATACTAGATCTGTTTTAGAATTATTTAGTATTTAGACAGAGAGCAGATGAATCCCTTACTGGATAGCATCAAATAGAAGACATGTAATGCGGTTTAATATTAAGTGTAATTATTTTTTTTTTCAGTTAAACTACTTAGAACGTGACGTCACCTATTAACAAAAGTGGCTCTTCCATAGAACAAAGCATATTAGGAATAATATAACTTACTATTTTTTACCTCATTTACCTTTTTCCTGTACTAATGTGTACAACATTAAAAATTAATAGGAATTTCTTAAGATTACTCAAATTTACATAACTATTGTTTGCGCATATTTTACAATCTGTGTTACAAGAGGTACTTTAAGCTTTTAAGAAACCAGGAACTTATCATCTTTTTTAGAAGAATTACATTACAATCCTTACCCATTATTAAAATGTTATTATTTCTACTTTATTAAACCAGTAATGTTTAAATTTTGAGCAAGCCAAGTAGAGCTGGTTATGCAAAAAATATATTTTACCTAAATATATACCAATTTTTTTGAAAGCAATTTTTAATGGACATTTTAACATTTTAAATTTAAGAGGCAAATTAGTTGATCTTATTGGTAATCAAGGCATTAAAACACTTTTTTCTTTAGCTATGCCACTAATGATTATAGCCCTATGATATATTGGCCTAGATGCAAAACTTGTAAATGTGCACCATAAAACAATTTGGACATATCGAGATTTTACATAAAATATACGGAAATACCTACTGTACTATAACCTCTAATTATAAGAAAGTTAACTAACTGTTATATGCTTAAAGTTATGTATTGAAACATCTAATTTTAACCTTTATTTAAGAGAAACTCCCATTGCAAGAGATATTTCTTTATCTTTCCGAATAAATTTTAAAAGCATATTTAGATTAAGGTCTTGCTAGTCTTTGTGGAGCATCTAAAAAGAAGAAACCACATTCATTTCTCAATCTGTGGTAAAACATTATTAAAAAATAGTTCTTGATTCAAATTCGAAGCATATTTAATGAGTTGCTCTTGCAATAAAATTTTATCACACTTATTTCTAGTATTAAATCATTCCTAAAATGTTTTTCTGGTTATCACAATTCTTTAATCTTCTAACTTTTCATGAGCTTCGTTGCAGATAAAATCATTGTACTTTGAATTACGGTCTTGAAATCTGTGCGATATATGTTCCGCCAATCCGTTTTCTCACTTTTGTATTTTTTCCACAGACGCTGGGAAAATTGAGAATTATTATTTATATTTATAATCTGAAAGCCGACAGATTGTTATTAATAAAACAAAAAACACTTCTACCTTGTTTGCTGATCTACATTTTACGCCTGCTTCCAATATGGAATGTAGACTATATATGTATATAGGATGTAGACTATATCCAAAGTATCTCAGGGTTTCACACATGGCCAATTTTGTACATGGTTCCTTAAACTCAACGTTTCCATTCCTTTCTTTGCGTATTCTTAGTGAATAATATCTTGGTACCTCAAGGTATAAAAACATTTGTGAAATTTGCAGAGAGTTTTATTTTTGGTGAGCTTGCTACTCAGTCACGAAAATCATCTTCATTAAAATAAACCCTTTCGTCATTCTCTGGCTGTACATTAACATAGGACATCTTTCGTCTAATGAAAAACCTAAAACTGCCATAGGGCTGCGTTGATGCTGATATAACTGCGGGACTGACATACATGCACTTTATCTATAAAAGTTTTGAGATATATGTTTCTAAAATTTAAAATTGCTTCGTCACTCCTTTTACCAACATATTTAGAAATATGTTATATAGCACTCACGGAACTGCAAGTATTACCTAACATTAACCCTGCCACCGTTTCAAAACTTTGTCAATGCCGTTCAATCGTCATCATCTTCCGATTTCTATCGGCACAGCGGGTATCCATTTATGTTTTGTATAGTTTCTTTGTTAAGCCAACTAGAAACTTTGTAATGCATGTTTCCATCTTTCATGCAAGAAAATTGTGGATTTATAATGCCACATATATCGTGGGTCATATTTTTCACAACGATGTCGTACAGTAACTCGTCTTTAGTTGGATTACTTATTTCCCCTTAAATTATATTTTCAATTTGATCAGATTTCTACTTATCTTTTAACCAAGGTAAGGTGTGAGCAAGCGGTGAGTCAGACTTCTGCCATTCATATAATATGTAACTTCTCTACAAATTTTTCTTTTAGATGGTACAAGTTCTTGTTATATTTAACCTAAAATTCTTGGAATGATATCATATCTATCAGTAACAGTTTAACCTGGTAATAATTCATTGAATATTACCTTGCATGCTGGGCCACATGAGAAAGTTAAAAATAAATCAAAGCAACCATATTTACGCATTTAGCCAAATGTGTCTTGAGTATATTCGTGTAGGTAAATCGGTCCATTTATAAACGACGATGACCAAATTTCCGTTTTCCCTATACTAATCGGATTAATATTTGCGTCAATGGCAACACCATCGTGAAGGTAAATATATTTCTCTGCCTTAATTTATCTTGATTTAATGATATATGTCACAGTCGTCTGTTTTTGACCTTAGCGTATATATCAACAAAAGGTAATTGGCCAGTAGTTCGCGTTGTGGTTTCATATTAAAATCACTTCATAATATCATTATATGATGACATGCAAGTCCATATAAGACACTTTTTTTGGCAAGGAGAGGCCTCGTTACAGGATTTATTTACGGTATTCAAAAATAATAATCGTTTTGCCACTTGTTAAAAATTGGCGGGTAACCGCAATCTCAAACACCATGGTTAATCTCTCATCACGGGTATGTAGGGAAGTGTCGCAAGTTTCATACTGTTCGTTTATGGCATGGTTTTATTTATTATTGGTGAGCAAATTTTCTCTCTTTTTCCCCATTTCGTGTAGGATCTGAATTCATGATTAAGTTCTAATTTTCTTCTGGCATTTTTTCTAAAGCAACATTAAAACTGGTTAATTACATTTGAGCAAAATTCACTAAATTTTCAAAATAGTCTCTTTGTCTACATCTTAAATATTTTGATATCTACGGTCAGCTTTATTGGTTTCATCATCGTGAATTAAATTTGTAGAAATTTATGCTGATAATTTTTCAATGGAAACAAGGAGTAAATTTAAAATTTTATCTTCCTATACATAGGAGAAAAACCTAGCATTACGGCTTCTCTCTATGCAAATATATTAATTATTTTTAAAATGATGACGAAAAATAATGAATCACTTTAAAAAGGTGAAAGTCACTTTAAAAGATTAAAGAAATATTATATAGCAGCATGAGAGAAACAGGGTAAATCATCTGAACACATAATCTTTAAATTATTATTTTCGTGAGTCGATTACGGAACAAAAAGAGGCCAAGCTATAAAATATACAAATTTGTCAGAATACTCTGCTTTTACATTGAAAAAATTTACTAAACCCAAATACGTAAACAAATCTATTTTACTACAGGAGAATAATTCAAGTTCCTTTTCAAATTAAACTTCACCAAACTACATCGAGACGCAAATATCTCAAATAAAAAAAATCTATTAATTTTTATGGGGCTATGATGGGCGCGGAATGCAATCAGAGCTATAAGATTTTGTGGGACGATATATGAGTGTTCCGTCATTGAAATAATTGAAATGAAAAATGGTTCGACCGCAATTAAAAGGCTCTTGTATGTTTTGGGCGAGTAATGAGATAACCACCAACCCTCAATAGCATACCAATAGTTCACTAAACATTCAACTGACACTCTTTGAAGTTGGAAATTGAAACTAAAATTATCATTTTAAGCTGAAATTGTGTTATTTTGTACATGCTAAAAGATCTTTACATTGGTTAAACAAATTAAAATTTTTTGGAAGTGTCTGAAATGTAACTTAAAGTTCATTAAAACCTAAGCACGGGGTAACGTACCAGCAAGTCCTCGACAGACTTACGTGCATAAATGTGATATTTACAGGAAGTATTTCGAATAATTTTTCACACCTTTATCACAAGGCCTATTTAATACATTTTCCTTATAATCAGATTTAAACAATCATGTACATATTCAGGTAATAAACACCGCACTACATTTGAAATATCATAAATACATTTGTTATATTTCCTGAGTTACAAACCACAAAATTTGCGAAATTTAATACCGACTCTCTCACTCGAATTAGAAATTTGGTATTTGGCATGTAGCTAGGATGTATGTACATAACAGCAAAAGTGAGAAATTGATCAAGGGCAAAGCACATTGTTGATATTTAAATATATTTATGCATACCTTTACAATGTTAATTTTTTTCTAATTTGATGTGGGGAAAAGCGCTTGGAACTTGACGGTTATTTTGATTCAATTTTTATTTATTGAACATAATCATCTAAAAATATTACCTCAAATGTTCATATTTATATTTTTCATATAATTATTCTTTAAGCTTTTTATTATGCGACTTCACGTGGTTTCAAAGTAACTTTTACAGCACAGAGCCTTTTACGGTAGACCTGATCACCCTTAATGAGATTAAACTTTCTTTCCATCGTCCCTACTAGCATTATTTATCAGCATTCATTTTTTGGCACGTATGCCAAAATAGCTTTTACACACAGCCTCGCTGTTATGATTTTAAGGTACGGTAAAATAATTTTACTTAAATTAAAGGGAAGATTGTTTACATGTAAAAGAGAATAATTTTGTATATTACTATTTTGCATTTTAGGTGTGTATTTTTATTTTGTTAATTCAAATTGTCCATTCGCTTATCAAGTTACTGAAATTTTTCTTCAACAATGCATTTGAATGTCTAATTACGCCCGTTTCAACACTTGACATTTTTGTACAACGTATGTTAGATATTTTGCGATATAAAATTCAATTAAAATCCATCATCTCGCTTCGGTGCAATACCAACCTAAATTATGTTACCTGCTTGAAGAATTCAGAGAAAAAATGGTCCAAAAATCTTTTATATTTATTTAATTTAACTATAAACATCATATTAATTTTTAAAATATAATTACGTTCTTTTCACTTTTATATTCAACAGTTCGTATTAATATAAAAATGGAGTTGAATACGTTCGTCTCTATAAATATTTTTGTCCCTTGAGATCAACGTAACCATCTTATAAAGAAGACTATTTATTTTAAATTACACAATAGACCAGAAAATTTACAACTTTATTTTTCGAAAAACTCCATTCAAGTAATTTTGTAATCAAAAAACTCATTTCAAGTGTGTTTGTTCAATAAACTTGTAAACAGACCTTTATTGAAAATTTGAATGTAACTGTAATTATTTTATTAAACTTTCGACATGAATTTATATAAAATAATGCAAATTCATTTCCAAATTAATTACGTGTCTCTGATAACTAATTATACCTTTTATGCAATACGTTGTTATTGTATGAAAATTAATTTCGGATGGACAAGTTATGTAACACTACATAGGGCGTGTCGCTGCAACAGTCGCGATGATTTCATGGACGCGAACGCCGCTGCTGACGTGGCTCTCTTAATTTGAGCCTGTCTAATATGTGAGAAAGTGGTAAATAAAACCAAGTACCAGTTCCGATAGTAGCACAAACCAACAGTTCAGCAATATATAGCTGAGTAGAAGCTCTCCCAGTGATTCTAACAAATAGCGCACTATGCACAGAAAAATATTTTTACAAAAATGAAAAAGAAGTTTTATAAAATGATAGACAATATTCTGAAAACCACATTCAATTCTATTTTATCATAAGTACTGATAACACACCATTGTGTTTAAATCGTAATGTGAAAATTTTAATGGAGCCCATGCAACCTTCAAGTTGAAGCGAAATTTAAAATTGAGGATTACAAAGGGACGCCAATAGATTTTATTTATTAATAAGAAAAGAAAGAAAAAATATGAGTTTGATTTTTTTAAAATTCTCCAAACGGAAAAACTTGTATTGCTTTCTTTAAAAATATCAAAATGACTTGTGAAGATTGGGTATCCTAACGAAATTCATGAAAAATTAATACTTCCAATAATGAAAATGGAAGCATATCGAACATGTGGAAAAAACAGGAAAACTAAGCAAATTTGTTGGTGATATCAAATAACACGGTGAAGTGTAAGCTGATATATATGAAAGATAACATTATGAAATAGCTGTAAGTCACCTGAATTTATTTTATTATTTTTCCTTGCAAGTTGATGAAAGTACAAACATATCGGATAACACTAATCCGATGATAACTTAAAATAATGTGTTTAATAAGGTAAGAGTTTGATAATACAATTCACGACTAGTTTTTGTTTTGCAAACCTTTGACAACAAGAATAACAGCACAATAATATTTAATTTTCCTAATAGATACATCAATGAAAGTGACATTGCATGGAAAAAGTGTGTGGGATTGAGTAGCCATGGAGCACGCGCAATGTCAGGCGCTCGTACTGGACTTTATCTGAGAGTAAAAGATTTAGCACCAAAGTGTATTAAAAGAAAGAGTAAACAAATTAATAAAAAGTTATTTTTAAACAAAACATGTGAATATTGTAATTTAAAGGTATTAATCAAAATCATCGTATTAAAAAACATATTTTACAAAGGTATACTATTCAGAAAATATCCTTATATTATAGATCTTTTTAGAAGAAAGCTTGTGGAAACTTTACCGTCAAATTGTTTTAACGTGGTTTGGGAAACCAAATATTATAGCAAGAGTTGGTTCGTTTATTTAAGAGCTGAGCTCATTTTAGTTATATTGTAGATCTTTTTCAAAAAGAAGCTTGTGGAAAATTTACCCTCAAAATATTTTAACGTGGTTTGAGAAACCAGATATTAAAGCAAGAGTTTGTTTGTTTATTATTAGAGGTTTTAATGAGCTTAAAATAATCACTGTGATTAATTATTATGAGAATATTTTATATTTATTATCAAAAATAATATTATTTAGCAAACAAAAATTAATAAATCGAATGAGTGTTTGGCCCATAACAAATCGTAATCTTATTGTACATTACATATCTTACTTAAGTTTATCACATTTTTAAAATTTGTACACTTTGGATCTTCTAAACGTAAGTGTCATTTGGGAGGTATTATTTCAAAGTGCTATTTGTTTCAAAATGCCCTTCTAATTATCCCAATCGTTCAAAATCGTATCAAAATTTGTGCTAATTATGCCCTTCTAATTTTCTCTATGTTAAAATTATGCATTCTTGTCAAGAGTGGCATTTAAAAGTGAAATAATTTTTTCACGTAAAATCCAAAATAATCCCCGCTTATCATTATAACTTCATTTCCAATGCTAGCGTAAAATATTGATATAAGGATATAAATATTATAGGAACAGCCGAAAATATATTGTACAGACAAGCGACTTCGAGCGCTATTGTAATTGCTTGTGGGTGAGTTGAGGCGATCATAACAGATAAAGAAAAAAAAATTATGGAAAAAGCGGAGTCTTTTTAATTTGCAAGAAATGTATAAATTAAAGTTATTTTCTTCACAAGAATGTCGGCTTCAATTTTTATTTCTGGTTTCACCTTTTATTGCCAGTATTATATTATGTGTCTTTTAATCATCTTTGGTGAATATAAATTTTATTATATACTCTTGCGTGTAATATTTAACACGAGTTTCGTAATTTAAATTACATAATTAAATCAATATTGAGTTGAATGAGCACATCGTTGATGGATGGAATACTTGATTTTAAATTACTTCTTCAGCTAATTTGTATGTTTGTGATAAAGATCACTTAATACCCAACCCTCTTTGGAGTTAAGGGTCGCATGTTATATACATGATACATGTGTACGCAACTTAATACCGTTTAATAGAAATGGACAAGAAGCATTAATCTCACCTAAAGACGAAATGATATGCGCTCGCAAAAGTGTAACGCCTCTATAGAAAAAGTCTTGTGGGGAAAATCTAATTCCTCTTTACGAGATCCTTGCCTTTTATTCACTTTGTCCGTGTTAACGTATACTGCTTATGAATCGACGAATATGCGTTTTCTTAGGATTACCTCAATTCGTGGAAATCAACTTTTTATATCTAATAGTGAATTTATACTTTTAATGCAACAAGAATTTACTGTTTTTCTTTTCGAAGATTACATGTACGTTTAGAAGCTATCGTTGGCGATCATATCGTTGACACACACACACACACGCATACACACATCCAAACTCTGCATTAGGTGTGGTCAAGAAAGGAATTGTGCTCATGTTGCCGGTACCAGTAGATGCACAGTATACAAAGAAGCACTAAGACACTTGAGTATAAAAAAAAAACAAGGTAATACAACTTAACCTTAACCACTGTGAGGCCGCACATGATCTGCTAATGCAGACTGTGCGCGACATAAAAATAGACCTTGCATTAATATCGGAGCCATATAAACATCTAACTACAAAGCCCTGGGAAACGGATAGAACCGCTAATGCCGCAATATGGTCTTGCGGCAAGACCCCTTTTCAAAGTGTAGTTAACAGCAATGAGGATGGTTTCGTTGTGGCAGAGCTAGACGGCATCCACTTTTACAGCTGCTACGCTCCACCTAGTCTTCCTTTTGATAGATTTACAGACTTTCTTTATCAATTGACCGAAGATGCAAGGCAGCACTCTCCCGTGGCAATTACTGGGGACTTTAATTCTTGGGCCATTGATTGGGGAAGCAAGATGACTAAAACGAGAGGAAATTTACTATTGGAAGCAATGTCCACACTGGACGTGGTCCTGCTTAACAATGAGGATAAATTTACGTTCAGCAGAGGAGAAGCTAGTTCCATCGTAAATCTACCTTCGTTAGTAGCTGCCTCGTTAAGAAGAACTGCTTCTGGCAGGTGATGGACTCCTACACAGCGAGTGACCATAATGCGTTACTGTGGGAGGTGTCCACTGGCCGTAGCCACGGAAGAACACACTTCCGGACAAATGCATTCGGTTAAAGGCCAAAATCCTTTGACCCCGCTGTCTTTACGGAGGTTCTGGATAGAGGACACATCACTGTTGGAAATGCCGAGGAGGTGACGGAGGACTTGATGAGGAGAGTTGTGGATGATTGTGACGCGACTATGCCCCGAAAACGAGGAATAAACCAGCGTTCATTAGTGCACTGGTGGAATGAAAATATCTAGGCTCTCCAGAAAGGTTGCTTCAGGGCAAGAAGAGCATCACAGCGTGGACGGAGGAAGTTGAACGCCGTGGAATTGAAGGCAGAATACAAGAAGGCGCGTCAAAGACTCAACGCAGCAATCTGTGACAGTAAAAGACAATGCTGGACCGATATTATTAATGAAGTGGAAAAAAATCTGTGGGGCAGGCCATACAAGGTTGTCATGACCCATCTAAAAAGCCAACCGATGATAACATCTACGTGCCCTAGACTCTTAGAGAAGGTCGTTACTGGGCTGTTCCCTCGACAACGGGAACTTAATTGTCTCACAGAACAATACGAGATGGATGAAATCCCGCCAATCACAGTGGACCAACTAATGGAAGCGTGCAATCGAGTGGTTAACAATAAGGTGCCGGGACTAGATAGAATCCCAAACATTGCCTTGAAGGCAGCCATCTGGGCAGCGCCGGAATTGTTCCTTGACGTATACAACACGTGTTTGAGAGAGGACACTTTTCCCCGCAAATGCAAGCAACGGAGACTAGTACTTCTTCCCAAAGGGAAGAAGCCACTGTACGAACCATCATCCTACCGTCCACTCTATACGCTGGATACAGCTGGCAAAATACTGG